>JARYGA010009805.1:0-29771 GCA_030545235.1 Helianthus tuberosus | reverse complement strand
GTTTTGGGTTGTAATTAGATAATGGGACGGGTGTAACATGATAAAAGCATGGTAGATACGCCGCTGGTACTTCGTATATATAAGTGTTTTTATCATATTACATTCCGTAACATTATTTAGTTCACTTGGGGAAACGATTTTAAAACAATGTTACACAATGATGTTTTTTTAAATGATATAAACCATACGAGTTTTACTACGTGATGATTTATAATTTGGCTTACTTAAATAAATGTTTTGGGTTAAGATTCATGGCTATGAGATTTTATAAACTATAACCAGCTTGTTTTGAGTTGGTTAATCATATTGCAATACTATATACCTTTCAAAACATGGTTTTCAACTATTGACTCTTGTAGTCTAACGAGGTATTGCAACATGTAAACAAGCCATGAATCCGACACTCACACAAAACCTATGTGCTCGCCGGCATTTCTTTGCTGACTTTATTTTTACATATGTTTCAGGTGGTGTTGAATGATGTTGATTGCTAGGATGCATGCTCACTTAGGACTGGACGAGGCCTTAGTGATTTAATAACGATGATAGACTATGTTTGACTTGTTTGTTCAACTTTAAGACAATGTTAATGTTTAATATTCTAATAAAATGAAACTTTTGAATCCATGGTTGTGAAACAATGATTCTGCCACGACACTCCCTGATGTTTCCACCGCGGTTTCGTTGTTTTAACGCGGTCGGGGTGTGACAGAAGAGTTGGTATCAGAGCCAATGGTTATAGGGAATTAGGTTATTAGAAATGCTTTGACCTAGACTATAACTTTCTAGGACCCTAACGCGAGTTTTCTTGCGTTTAGATTTTAAAACAATACCGTCACCTATCTTTAGGTGATAACCACAACGAGAACACAATAACAAATCCACTTTGAAAATCAATCATCTATTCATAGATGATTTCTTGTAAGGTTTTGAACCCTCTAAGTTTTCAAAATCTGGTCAAAGTTTGGGTCTTATAATGTGAACACGTGCAATCAGTGTCACACCCCCAAAATACCACATGCGGGAATACCGCGGAATGTTTGACGTACCAGGATCTAGCCACTAATCACATTGAACTCATAACAAGATTTCTAATAAAAACTTTCATTCATTACGATAAAGTGTTACAAAACATATTTATAACTTGTTGTGTCTAGCGGAAGCATAATACAAGTTTAACTAAAACCCAAGTGTATGAAATCAGCTAGCCTCGTTTCAAGTTCCCATGTTCCTCGACCCATGACCACTCCAGCATCCCAGACAGCAAGTTCCACGTCCACACGTATCAATAACATGCGAGCATGCACACACGTGTATTAGACAACGCTGGTGAGTTCATAGTTTTACGAAAACGTTAGTTACCAAGTGTTTAGTTCCGTTCATTGATTACAATGTTGATAATACCTCGAATAAAAGACGGCTCCTGATTTGTTTTGCCCTTTCCCCAATGCTCCTATCAAAGCATTGGGCATGACTGGGAAATTAGTTCACACCCGTCCTCTCAGGTACGGGGTGAGGGTGCCAAACCTAGATAGCGCTACCAACTAATACCCTGTTACCTCTCAGGTAACAAACAAGATGGGACTTAAAGGTGATAGGATGAGTGTATTATCCAACATTCCATATTTTACCACAAGACGTATTCCCCTCAGGAATACCCAATTGATTTACACAAAACCTATCCCTCTCAGGGATACCAAATGTCTGTCCCAACCACCGGGACGCATGCTCAAGAGGAATGAACTCACCTTTGATTTACTCGGTATGTTAAATTACCCGTCCAAGTTGGTCAACCCAAACCCTACCGAGGTTACCAATTAACATCAGTTACATAATCAAACAAGTCACGTATTCGTACACAGTAAGTCACGTATTTCACACAGTCTCTATCTATCACAAAATCACCGTATATTATATAGCACATACTCAGTTCACATCCCATGTATAATACACCATAATCTCACAATAGTTAACTGGGCTACTTAACCAAGCCCCAGCCCAAACAGATTACCCTTCGGCGAAGAACCGTCCGATGAAGAACCCCTATTCTTCGTCATGAACAACCCCGACGAAGATCCCTCCTTTGTCATATTGGTGTTCAGCGAAATACCCATCCTTCGTCGATACTGGATTTGACGAAGTATCCCTATGCTTCGTCGAGTTACATGTTATAATACCTTGATCATATAACAACAGTTAGCAGTTACATAATTTCTAAAGGATCACAAGATCAAACGACGGTTATTGCATACATTCAAGCAAACCCTAATTACCTCTCAATCATCAAAACGATAATATCATAACATCAACAGTAACTTACAATATCATACCTTAACATTGATCTTAATCTTATAGCAACCTTTACACTTTCAACATAACAGAAACTATCCAACCAATCATTACTTTGCACGTTACACACTCTTAAACAGAAGTAATCATCGGCCACTTTATCATAACAGTTTTCCGTTTCACATACAATTCAAATCGAACAATGATCATTGAAACACACATAATTCTAATCTCGTAATCATTGTTCAAACAGTAGATTAACTGACAAAACATCATGCACACAAGATCCTACATCCTAATACAAAGTCATTATATCATAATACTACACCTCAGAATTAATCTATCGAACAAAGCCAAAACACTAACCGTAATACCGTATTGATATGAAGGATTGAGATGGAAAAGCTTCGGGGCCTCCTAATTGCCGTCACACAGATATTGACAAGGGAGAGGAGACTCTAGGGTTTTCTGTTTACGTCTAGCGGTTATAAGGGTTATACAATCACAAAACATTAACAGTTTGGGCCGCTAAGTAGATTGGGCCGAGGCCCCCTTTCCGATGAAGAACCCTTCTTCGACTAAAGTTCCTTCTTCGTCGTGGTTGGGGATAACGAAGATTTCCATTCTTCGTCAAGGGCGACCATTGGCGAAGAACCCTAACCCATTAACTATCAACATAATACCTTACATGTAAATCTAACACATTAACTATTAACATAACACATTACATATAAATCTAACACATTAACTATTAACATAACACATAAATCATATACTTTACTCAAACTGTTAATCCTACACATGACACTACGCAAACGAATTGTAAAAACAAGATTGCGACGTAAGTGATACGTGTAGGAAAGACCTTGAAATCTCGGGTTGTCACATCATCCCCAACTTGAAAGAAATTTTGTCCCGAAATTTGACAAGTACTCCCAAAACGGCAAGATGTTAAATTAGGATGACTGTGGATTTTCCGCAGGTACCAAATCATCCCCAACTTGAAAGGGAATTTCGCCCCGAAATTCACCAGTTGCAGCAGATTTAGATTGGTCGGTTGGGAATAAGTGTGGATAGTTGAGCTTCATCTGATCCTCACGCTCCCATGTGAATTCCGGTCCACATCTTGAGTTCCAACGAACTCTCACGATTGGGATTCGACTATGCTTACGAACCTTGACTTCCCGATCCATAATTTCTATTGGTTCTTCGACAAACTGCAATTTGTCGTCGATCTTTAGTTCTTGAAGAGGAACCACAAGTGTTTCGTCAGACAAACACTTTCTCAGTTGCGACACATGGAAGGCATCATGAACGTTACCCAACTCAGCAGGTAATTCGAGTTTGTAGGCCACTTTACCGATTCGCCCCAAGACTTTGAACGGTCCAACATAGCGTGGATTAAACTTGCCACACTTCCCAAAGCGCATCACACCCTCCCAGGGTGAAAATTCCAACATGATTCGTTCGCCTGCAGCGAACTCCCTATGTTTTCTAAACTTAACAGCTTTTCTGGCGGTCACGCATTACCGCCAAATGATTTCCGATCTAAGCAGTCTTCCTAAGAGTTTCGAGTATGAGTCATGGACCTGTGATTAGGTTGTCACCCATCTTAGTCCATCAAGGAGATTGACATTATCATCCATGCAATGCCTTAAACGGAGCTGTCTGAATACTAGAACGGTAACGGCTGCAGTAGAACTCAACCAAAGGTAAATGTCCTTCTAACTCTTACTAAAGTCAATCACACACATGCTCGCAGCATGTCTTCGAGTGTCAGGATGGTTTGTTTACTCTGACCGTTTGTCCTACGGTGATAAGCAATGCCCATGCCTAGATGTGAGTCATGGGTGTTGTGTGTTACCTGTCATAAATCAGGTATAAATCAAAATCAGAGGTAACAGGAATGGGCACCCCGTGCCTAGAGACCACCCTTCACAGATGATTACTCACAGGATGCGAAGACTTTGTCAATTTTACTTGTTCGTAGGAAAGTGTACTGGTTACAGGAGACAATCAACGATCACCCAAGTGATATTGTTTCCGCTTCGAGCCTTAAATAAACCAGTGAAAAAAAATCCATGTCGGTGTGTTCTAGTTTCCATATGGGTGTTTCTGGTTGCTGACACAAACCGGAAGGTTTCTGTTGTTCCACCTTGACTTTTGCATAAGTCAAACGTCGTTTACATACATTGCTACGTGAGTCTTCAAGCCCAATTGTCAGTACCAGATTTATAGATCCTAATATCTCCTATCAAAATCCAGGCGACTAAAATATCAAGGCTGGTGTGCTTTGCTCAGCACAAGTCCCATTGGTTTGCTGTATAGTGAGACTCCTATTCGCTCCATAGGGTATTGGGTATCGCCCGATTTGCCAAAAGTTGCTCCTCCATGCCCCGCATGGACTCAACTTGGAATTTCTTTTCCTTCAGTGCTTCGGTTCGAACAGGGCGAATCTGATCAGATAGGTTAGAGTCGATGGTGTGCTACGAGGCTCGTGCACGTCTAGGTTCCACAGTCAAAATCATACAAGGTTCTACCCAGCGATGCCATCACAGGTTTAACTCCCTCGGATCAAAGGTACACAGGATGCCCTTGTGATCGGTCTAAGTAGTACATTTGGTACCGTCCAAGTAATGCCTCCAACTTAAATCCAAAGACCATATCTTCCACCTCAGGCTGTGAGTCGTGTAGTTCTCCCTGTAAATCCACCACGTAAGTCATTCCCTTCCCTTGTCGCATCAGTGTGTAACTTGGATTCTGATTTAAATCGTCATGGTATACCACTTGATCACCCGTACCCTCGGGTAAAGACGATGCTCAGTGCATTGTAGCGTTGGATTTCAAAAGCTGAAAAGGCGTTCTCCTGTTTTGTCTCCCATGAATACACACCACCCCGCTGTGCTAAAGAAGTTAAGGCTGTGCAATCTTCAAAAATCCTGCGATGAATCTGCGATAGTATCTAGCGAAACCAAGGAATTGTTGTATCCCCGAAGGAATCTTTGGTGTCGACCAGCTTCTAACAAGATGGATCTTAGTGAGATCCACGTGTATTCCCACTTCATTGATTACATGAACGAAACTGTACCTCTCGAATCCAGAAGTTACATTTAACAAGACTTCGCGTGGAGTGGCTCCTCCCTCAGGAGCTCTAAGATAAGATACCAATGCTGCCCATGCTGTTCCTTTCTCCTAGAAATGATTCAAAACATCCTCAATAAACACGATTGATCCATGCGATCCATAAAGCTGCTGGTGTGTTGATTAACCCAAGGGTCGTGGAATACAAAGTCATAATGGTCGTACTGCGTTCGATATGCCGTTTTAGAAAAATTCCCTCCTTGGAATTCCATCTGATGATAGCTCGTTCGTTAGCCAACCCTCAAATAGGAGCTTGACCCCCTTGCAACTGGGGCTCCCCAAAGCGAAAAGAGCTAGGTCCGACAAAACTTCTGTCCAACAGTTCCTGTAGTTGATTAGACAGTTCTTGCAACCCTCCTGGCGTAAAACGGTATGGCGTACGAGTAATCAGGGCTGCCTCTAGTGTGAGATCAAACTGAGATTCTGCCTAACAGTTGCGGAAGTAAACCTGATAGTTCCTCGGGTAGCACACCGAGAGAAATCATGAACAATTGGTGGATCCTTGATCCTCTTTTCCTTAACTTTAACATCAATAATGGTTGCTAACATTGCGGGGTAATCCCTTCATAGACACTTCTGGGCCTTCATTGTTGAAATGATGCTAACCTTTACACCACTCTGACACTTTAGGTCAGACGATGATTCTCCACTAGGGAGAGGGATATGCAGAATTTTCTCCTTACCGGGAATATCTGCGCGATATCTAGATAACCAATCCACACCAACTACTGCATCGAAAACATCAAGGATAGTAGGAGGTAGGTAGATGCCGAACACTTGTCCCACAAGGTCGAGTTTGCATCCCTACGAACATATGAGATTTCAATTGACTTGCTATCAACCGATTCCACAACATGTTCGGTTTCAAGAAGCATCAGGGTGAAACAGAACAGAGACGAAGCGACTAGTTACCAAGAACGTGCAGGCCACCATGCCGCTATATTCCTGGCGTCGCCCACGCCAATCCTAAATGCCCTTCCGCGAACATCGTTTCCAGTGTTGTTGTTTTCGTTACCAGGATTTCCAGTACTGCCGTCGTTCCCTTAGTTGTTGCCGTCTTAATCTAACAACGGCCAATCCACGTCGTTGGCACCTCCATTTCCATATGGTGGGCTATGATTACAAGTACCTTGATGTCGCCGTGACTGTTGTCTCTAATGTCGTTGCTTGAGACGGAGCCCTGCAATCCTTCACCAACAGGGTCCATCTTGTCATATTCCGTGTCACGTCCTAAGGTGCTACTCATTGTGCTGGCAGCTATACATTCCACACCATAGCCCATGGTCATTGTTTTATGTCCCGATTAACTCGTAAAAGTTGACTCCCATAAGTCGCTGGCTAGGGTTAAGGATTCGATTGTAGTTAATTTGCTGGTGTTCGTTGCCGTTAATCAGGTTCGTTCTATTACTAAGGTCGGTAAGGCACTACACTCTTCCTCTTGTCCATCGTTCTTGCAAGTTGATTGAGTAATACACGGTATGTTTCTAGAGTGTTGCAGAAGTGATCGCATTTCGGTGTCTAAGGTGTCAATACATTGAGTTCTATCAAACGAAGAGGAGTGAGAAAGGTATAGACCACTCATTTGACGCTGTGACATCCAACTCAGGGACGTTCGTACAAGCACCTAACATTCTACATAGTTCGCTAGGCGTTCAGATGAGTGTTTAGGTGATACTCGATAGCATCGAGATTCATAAGGATTCAGAGGGGAGTGAAAAGATCACGTTCGAGTTGGAGACAATCACTGCTGTGGCTCCTATAGATTTGTTATGTTTCTCACTGATCGAATAACGGAACAGAACCTCTTTTTCCACTTGTTAAGCCTCACTGGGACTCACATGCACCCCACAATATTATTATGTGTGCACCCACAATAATATTGTGATTTGCATGCTCATCTCAGTTCCTCCTAACTCATGTCAAATGGTTCTTCAAGCTCAAATGTCAATTGGAGGTAATCAAAGGATAAGATCACAGAATCCAAAAACTATGACATGCCAGCAATGCATCATAATGTAAGCAAAAAAATCATGTAATCATACTATAGTGACGAGTGTGTGTTCGTACGCTACATTATAAGCAAATGTGTACTAGTCATATAAGGTATGCAGTGGGTGAAAAAGACGAACCTTGCAATCTGGAGCTGAGTGTCATGGTCGTATTCAGGTATTCAGAACTGTTCGGTTATAGCCTAGTTTTATAAAAACATTTTTAAAACCAAGTTCACTATAACCAGTGGCTCTGATACCAAACTGTCACACCCCCAAAATACCACATGCGGGAATACTGCGGAATGTGTGACGTACCAGAATCTAGCCACTAATCACATTGAACTCATAGCAAGATTTTTAATAAAAACTTTCATTCATTACGATAAAGTGTTACAAAACATATTTATAACTCGTTGTGTTTAGCGGAAGCATAATACAAGTTTAACTAAAACACAAGTCTATGAAATCAGCTAACCTCGTCTTAAGTTTCCATGTTACTCGACCCATGACCACTCCAGCATCCCAGACAGCAAGTTCCACGTCCACACATATCAATAACTTACGAGCATGCACACACGTGTATCAGACAACGCTGGTGAGTTCATAGTTTTACGAAAACGTTAGCTACCAAGTGTTCAGTTCCGTTCATTGATTACAATGTTGATAATACCTCGAATACAAGATGGCTCCTGATTTATTTTGCCCTTTACCCAATGCTCCTATCAAAGCATTGGGCATGACTGGGTCATTAGTTCACACCCCTCCTCTCAGGTACGGGGTGAGGGTGCCAAACCTAGATAGCGCTACCAACTAATACCCCGTTACCTCTTAGGTAACAAATAAGATGGGACTTAAAGGTGATAGGATGAGTGTATTATCAAACATTCCAGATTTTACCCTCAAGACGTATTCCCCTCAGGAATACCCAATTGATTTACCCAAAACCTATCCCTCTCAGGGATACCAAATGACTGTCCCAACCACTGGGACGCATGCTCAAGAGGAATGAACTCACCTTTGATTTGCTCGGTATGTTAAATTACCCATCCAAGTTGGTCAACCCAAACCCTACCGAGGTTACCAATCAACATCAGTTACATAATCAAACAAGTCATGTATTCGTACACAGTAAGTCACGTATTTCACACAGTCTGTATCTATAACAAAATCACCGTATATTATATAGCACACATACTCAGTTCACATCCCATGTATAATACACCATAATCTCACAACAGTTAACTGGGCTACTTAACCAAGCCCAAGCCCAAACAGATTACCCTTCGGCGAAGAACCGTCCGACGAAGAACCCCTATTGTTCGTCATGAACAACCCCCACGAAGATCCCCTCCTTCGTCATATTGGTGTTCGGCGAAATACCCATCCTTCGTCGATACTGGATTTTACGAAATATCCTTATGTTTCGTTGAGTTACATGTTATAATACCTTGATCATCTAACAATAGTTAGCAGTTACACAATTTCTGAAGGATCACAAGATCAAGTGAAGGTTATTGCATGCATTCAAGCAAACCCTAATTACCTCTCAATCATCAAAACGATAATCTCATAACATCAACAGTAACTTACAATACCATACCTTAACATAGATCTTAATCTTATAGCGACCTTTACACCTTCAACATAACAGAAACTATCCAACCAATAATTACTTTGCATGTTACACACTCTTAAACAGAAGTAATCATCGGCCACTTTATCATAACAGTTTTCCATTTCACATACAATTCAAATCGAACAATGATCATTGAAACACACACAATTCTAATCTCGTAATCATTGTTCAAACAGTAGATTAACTGACGAAACATCATGCACACAAGATCCTACATCCTCATACAAAGTCATTATATCATAATACTACACCTCAGAATTAATCTATCGAACAAAGCCAAAACACTAACCGTAATACCGTATTGATATGAAGGATCGAGATGGAAAAGCTTCGGGGCCTCCTAATTGTCGTCGCACAGAGATTGACAAGGGAGATGAGACTCTAAGGGTTTTTTGTTTACGTCTAGCGGTTATAAGGGTTATACAATCACAAAACATTAACAGTTTGGGCCGCTAAGTAGATTGGGCCGAGGCCCCCTTTCCGACGAAGAACCCTTCTTCGACGAAAGTTCCTTCTTCGTCGTGGTTGGGGATGACGAAGATTTCCATTCTTCGTCGAGGGCGACCATTGGCGAAGAACCCTAACCCATTAACTATCAACATAACACCTTACACGTAAATCTAACACATTAACTATTAACATAACACATTACACATAAATCTAAGACATTAACTATTAACATAACATATAAATCATATACTTTACTCAAACTGTTAATCCTACACATGACACTACGCAAACGAATTGTAAAAACAAGATTGCGACGTAAGTGATACGTGTAGGAAAGACCTTGAAATCTCGGGTTGTCACAATCTGGAAGGGTGGATGCCTGTACCTCGGGTTTTCTGTCTAAGGCTAGAGTGTTCGTACAAATCCACATAATCGGACCAGTCACTCTTACCTGGGAACTCTTGGGGTGAGTGTCCACTTATAGGCTAAAGCATGTCTTCGCGATACATTGTATTGACCCATTTACTTTGATTAGTCATTGTGCATCATTTGTTTGTTAGAGGTAACGAACGAATGATCACCTTCCTTATGTTTTGTTGATATTTTCAATACCTCTTTTGTTTATCCAATTGTCGATCTCACTCGTTTCTCATGTTTCTCTGTTCTTTTTAGAATATGCCTCCTCGACGAGATGCACAACCTCAAACCAATGCCGAAGTCACAGCCCTTGTCGCTCAGCAAATGGCTGCTGTACTTTCGAACCTAATAATTCAGATTCATCAAATATACAACAACAATAACAACAATAATGCTCAGTGTAGTTTCAAAAATTTCAATTCTGCTAAACCACTAAAGTTTTCTGGGTCTCAAGGAGCAACCGCGCTCCTGCAATGGTTAGAGAGTATCGAAAGTACATTTAGACATGTTCAGTGTCCGAATGAGCGTAAGGTTGAATTTGCATCCAGTGTTTTCGAGAAGCGTTCTCTTACGTGGTGGAATGGTGTGATGCGTGATAGGGGTGCCGATGTGGCCATGGCACAAACTTGGGAAGATCTTCGAGCTCTCATGATGAAAGAGTTCTGTCCCCATCATGAGATTCGGGCTTTGGAACGAGAATTCAATGATCTGAAACAAGATGGGGGAGAACACCGTGCTTACACGGATCGTTATGAGGAACTAAGTTTGTTCTGTCCTACCATGGTTACCCCATTGGAGAAAGAGATTGAGAGGTATATCGATGGTCTGCCAGATACTGTGCAGGATATTGTCACTGGTAGTAATCCAACCACTGTTCGTCAGGCAATTGAATTGGCTGCTACTCTGACCGAGTCTCAGGTAAACTGACCCGCAAGGGCGACAAGAAGCAGTCGGCCGATTCCGTTCAAGACAAGGGTAAAGGTAAGGGAAAGAAGAAATGCGAATATTCTAAGAGGTCGAGGAAGCGCAAGGCTTCCCAGAATTTTGATGTTACTACACAGAATGCTCAGAACCCACCAGCACAACTGTGACACCAGGCCTCTCAGGCAATACCGGACAATAGTAATATGTGTTGTGAACATGTAACATGGCTATTTATGACTGACTGTGATGTTAATATATGATATTTGATGTGTTGGTAAATTTAGATGTGTATAAAAATTATGTTGGCAACGATAAAACTAACGCTTATCGCGTAACGTTTAAAATGCGAAACGAACGTCGGTGACCACCCGATTAGTGTTAAAATCCTAAAAATAGTTTGTTATGATTAGAATAATAATTTTAATCATATCAGTGTGGAAAAATAATTTAAAACGCTAAGAAACTCTATTTTTCGAGTTTGAGCGCGTACCGCGCGATACTGCGCGAATTAAACAAAATACTGTCAACGCAGCCAGTCAAGGAAACTGGTAATTATTTCAGTAATAATTTTAAGTGATTATTTTTATAGAACAATAAAAATAATTTAAAATGCACTAAAAGGAATTAAAACGCTAGATAAAATACCCGGTAATCAGTAAAATACCTGTTTTTGAACTAATATACATATAACATATGTATGTATATATAAAATGTGTGAGATGGGACATATGTGGCGGCGCCATGGCTTCCTAAATTGTTCTTGTTTCTTGCAATATCTACACTTGTCATGCCTAGAGAATTTAAATGATGATTAAGCTTGAATACATGCACCATAAACATCCAATTCCAAGATCACAATTCAAATTCGCACTCTCTCTCTTCCTCTTGATTTCTCACGGCCGAACACCCCCTTAACACACAACCATTTCATCTTCAAAATCAAATATTGAAGAATCATGTCGATTTCAAAGTGATTTCAAGCTTTCAAGAAGGTTTAGAAGTGATTTCATGAAGATTGGAGCAAGAACAAGGCTTCACATCATCATAAATCTTAAAACCCAATAAGAATCTTGAAGGTATAACATATTTTCTTTTCAATCTTGCTCTTGATTCATGGTGATGAAGATGATAGTGAAAGTTTCTCTTGTTCTTTAATCTAAACATAAACTTGAAAATTTCAAACAAATGAGTTTTGAATAAAATAAAAATGGGTGTGTGTATGTGTGTGTATTTGGCCGATTATGTGTGTATGTATGTGTATAAGTTGTATTTTGATTGTTGATGAAAAGATCTTAATTTGTTTGATTTCTTGAAAAATAAGATGATTAAAGGAAGTGCTAGTTGTCAAATAAGAATGTTCTAAGGTGACTAGAGATATGAAAGTGGAATATTGAAAAGTGAAATTTTGGAAGTATATGTGTGTATAAATTTCGTATATATATGTATGTATATGTGTATGCATGTATGTTAAAGTTGATGTGTAATCATAAAAGTAAAAGATTTGAGAATGAATGAACATGAATGATTGAAGGATTTAAGGTGTTATGTATGATATTTGAAAGAATAAGATGTTAGTGAGATTTTGATATATTGAGATCATATTAGATGATAAAATTATGATATGAGCATACTAGATGCATATACTTAGACATGCATGATGATATATGATCTTAAAAAGATGATTTAAGTATGATTGAGTAAAAATCAGTTATGAGAAGATTATAAACACTAAAATGAAGTTATTTCAAAGTGTTTAGTGACTTATAACTTTGTCATAATGCTTGCTAGCCTTGTATTTTGTACATGGTGCATTAAAAGTTGTAAAATACGTGAAATCGCATGATTTATGTGACTTATACAAAAACTGCACTAATATGATTATAACTATTATTTTAATCAGTAAATAACATGTATTGTGTTAAAATATCAAGTCGTTTCGAGTTGGGATGATTATAGTAATGTTTAACGCAAAACTATGCGTTAAAACGGTCAAAAATCGGCTTTTCAAGTGATTTTTATAAAACTGATTTAGATCAGTAAGTAAACTGATATTTTTACTTTAAAAATAAGTATTTTAACTAATTTTAAGTTTACTTGGTGTTTGGTTGGTCATACGTGACTCCCGACGCCCGAAAACGTTACCGAATCGCTAAAATACGCATTTTTCAATGTACACTAGTGTGGGTAAAATTTTGAGTGAACCTTATGTGATAAAATGTGTTAAGTGATTTAAACATGTAAATGTGATAATATGTTAAGTGTTAACTTGATAGTGGGAAATTTAGACTACGCATGTATGCATGTACGTTTTGTGCGGTAGAAACTGTGAAAATTGTGTTAGACGTGAAACTTGTTTGTCGAGCATGAAATTTGATACATATGTGATATTTTATGTATATTTGCTTTAAAAATGACAAAATAGATAAGTTAACAAGATTTCGCATGTTACGGTGTTAAATTATGTGAACGTTTATGTATATAGATTACGACGCGCAAATTGTAGATATATTGCGTATAAACGGAAGAGTTAACGGATTTACACAATAATGGTCACCAATAAAATCGTTCAAGTCGTAAAATCATAAATATATATATATATATATATATAGGACAAAGATCCGTTAGGAACCACCTCTTATTGCGAGAACCGCGAGAACCAATGTGAACACAACCAAAAATGCCTAAAAATAGCTAAAAATCACACAATTTTTTTTCTTAATATTTTTTATAAAAAAATCGCTTTTTTTTTTGCTACTAAAAGTAGCGATTTTAACATAAAAAATATTAAAAAAAAAATTTACATTTTTTTTTTGATTTTTTAAGATTTTTTTTTAGATTTTTTAAGGTTTTTTTGGGGTTTAGTTTTTAGCATTTTAGCTTGGGGTGGGGGGGGGGTTAGGTTTTTTTTGGGGGGTGGGGGGGGGGGTGGGGGGGGGTTTAGGTTTTTTTTTAGGGGGGGGGGTGGGGGTTAGGTTTTTTTAGCTATTTTAGGTTGTGTTCACATTGGTTCTCGCGGTTCTCGCAATAAGGGTGGTTCTCGCATGAACCTTACCCTATATATATATATATATATATATATATAATATGGACTCATATATATGTTAACGTGCCAACATAATCAAAAATAATAACTTTTTGAGAAAATCCCAAAGTTATGTAATAATTCTAAGAAACAGAGAAACTTAGGATTTTTGTGTTATGTATATTGATTTAGAATCGTTCCTATATTAGGACGTGTAGAAAATCAATCTCTGGGATTGCGCTATTTAAAATACGAACCCAAAGTGAGTGTCACTAAACCCCTATTTTTACTGCTTTGTATATATTTTGGGGGTAGAACACGTCAATAAAAGGGTTAAATAATGTTTTCGAAATAAAACATACCTTTTAATATAAAATATATATTTTCGTTGAAAATATATGAGATTTGATAAGTCATACATTTCAAAGTAAAACGTTTTTGATGAATGAATATTGAAAGTACGGTATTTCCTAAGCGGAACATGACCGTACAATTGGGGATGAATTCTGGACTGGGTCTCAAATAATGGAGCGTCAGGGGATTCGTACAACATCGTGTATTAAATTGTCATATTAGTAGGATATATATATTGTACGTGAGGCAGGCATCATATTGTCCTTCAAGAGGACCCTGCGCCCATGCTGTCGTTTAATCATTTAAGTATTGCACGCGATGAATTGTTGGTAGATCTATCGGGTTGACAACCCCGTCATGACCGGTCGCCCAGTGTCAAGTCAAACGACGAATTTAAATTTTGTTTATTGTCTAGCTTTAATTATCCCTACATGGTTAATATATAGTTCGTATCGTCTAGTTAACATACGAGCCTGAAAGTTGATGCAATAATTTAATATACAAAACTTGGGCAATATATATATATATATAATTACAGTTGTCGGATTGATGAACCGACGGAAGGCCCATGGATTTTATTAAGGAAGTAAAACGGACTTTCAAAATTATATGGATGTTTTCAAATAAACACCTAAACAGAAAGTTTTCCTTGGATTAAAATTGTGTGTAAGTGAATATGTGAACTCACCTTCCTTTGTGTTGACACTTGATTTTTAACGTGTTCTACAGGTACTTGAGTCCGGCTTCGGGAAATCATGGCGTATCTTGTGTTTGATGAAGCATGTTGTTTTGCTTAAATATGTTGGACAACTTTTAAACTATCTGGGACGTTTATAATAAGATCCGCGAGGGTTAAAACAACTTAACTTATGTGGTTGTGTCATGACTTTAAAATGTAATGTTTAATACTTATGTTTTAAAATATGTCAAAATGTCCAACAAATGAGTGCATCGTCCGACAAGGTATAAATGGGCACCAACTTCCGTCACCACTACGTTTTATATTCCGCTGCGACGTTTTTGGGGGTGTGACTGAAGTTGGTATCAGAGCCATTGGTTGTTAGCGAACTAGATGTTTTCGGGGAAAGCACTAGACTTCAACCGGAGAATTTTGAAATGTAAAGTCCAAAATTCTCGAAGCCAAGATTTTTAAATAAACATAGAAAATATTTTATCATGTATGAAAACCATTATGTGTTTTATGTGCATATGTGATTTTCTGTTTATTTGACCTTATTTGTTACTATTTATGTTGATTATTGTCACACCCCTTTCTGCGGCGGAAGCACGAGGTGTGATCATGAAAGGTTCTCATTGCATACGAAGAGTAAACATACTACATGCTCAAATATACCTTCAAATATTACATTACTGAAAACATATGTCAAGTGTTTACAACACGAGAAAACATATTGTCTTAAAAGTCACAACTTTATTTAAAGATAAACAAAGCGAGATCCACGAGCATGAGTAAGACCACGCGCACATCCATCCTAGTTACCTGAAATACATGTGAGTTTTGGAAAAAAGTCAACATAAAGTTGGTGTGAATTCATGCAGTGATTGTTTTGAATGTTTTAAATACTTGAATGGAAACATAGTATGTAACTTGTAGAATGTGTGAATGTTTGAATGTAACTTGTAAAATGCATCTATAACTGAGTACTATGAATGTTTGAATGTATTGATAACACATATCTGTAATCTCCTTATTATGAATGTTTGACTGTGTGAGATCGCTAGTGGTTTGCAAGGCCACTAACATATGTCACGACATAGGAAGCCACCAAACCTAGGCATTTTTGTCGACTTTGACTGAGACACAGAAGCACTCATTGGTAGAAGTAGGCCAAGAGTGGGGTTGCCTGAAACCCATTAGATCTAACCTTTTGTTCCGCGGTCTGAATGTATACGTTGATTAATGGTGCTTATAGTACCCTATTCGAGACATGATCTAGAATGTTTCACTTGAATGTTTCCCATGAATGTTTTTCCTTTGAATGTTTTTGTACTCATCATACCATATGTAAACAATGTAACATTTATAACATGTATTTCACCCCCGAAGTTATAAAACTAAAAACAGTTAAAGAAAAGGGGGAGCATGAACTCACAACTTTGCGTTCCTGTGCGTCGTAAACTTCACCGGATTTGCTTACTTAACGTCGTAACCTATACGCGTTTTCTTAATGTTAGTCACTAGACTTGTATCGCACAAGTACAGTCACCCTCTTTTGTATTTGTATTGTTGTGTTAAAAATATTTCCTATTTTTAACTACGTATCTTACTTAAATTATTTCCTCTAAACTAAATATAAGTCTTTTGTGTTTTGCACTTCGCACCCGAATTATGTATCTTGTATTTTGTATGTGTATTTCTATGTTTATACTCCTCACGAGTATTTAGTGTATTTTTAAGTCTTAATACGCTAGCACGTATAACACATACTTTATGCACTTAGCACAAAAGTTGGTGATAAAATAATATATATATTTTTCTCAAAAAAATATATACCTACTTAATATCCATTTTTATTTTGAAGAAATCCTCATTTCTTATCACCAAAAATTAGGGAAACCTTGGTAATACTTTTAAACACATTTTTAGGGAATAAGTTTCTCAAAAACTTATATTTTTCTAAGTGTCAAAATTTATAAAAATTTTGACAGAGTTTCCCCTACAAATGGAGGTTTCCCATGTTTTCAAAACATGTGTTTATTTTCTTTTAAATCGTCAAAAATCTCCTCATTCAACAATAAACAATATGCAACTAGTTAAAATAGATATAATCGCAGAAATGCATGAACTTGTGGTTTTTCCAAAATAGGTAGTATCCTTCCATTATTTTTAGTGGATCTTTGTATAGATCAACTTTGTTTCTTGAAAGTCTCGCTTTTAAAGAAGTTACATCTTTACAACTTCCGATAAACATTTACAAAAATAGTTATTTTGTCGAAACTTTATGTTACACAAGTGTTTACATACTCGTGTGTTTGCTAAAATCATTCTTTTTCATGTAAGACTCGGCTTTAGAAAATATGATTTCTTGGACACTTGGTCCTTTGAAAGTACCGCTTGTAGATCCGTAGATCTACTAGTTTTGAACACCATTTCACAAACAAAATCGCTTTTACACAAGTTCATGATTCGCGTGTGGTAGAGTTTCATCCTTTAACCCTTGTTACTACCAAAACAACCCTATGTCATGATCCATGATCATGATCAACTCGGGTTAAATGATGATCCGAGCTACCACAACATAGATCAGGTCCAAATAATCACACAAATCAAATACTACATGATTTACACAACATATGAGCTATTAACCAACATTTTAGTGTTTTAAGTAGACTTTTGTGCTTCAACTTGTATGTTCATAAATTTTAACCGTCATATATCGTTTTAACCACTTTAGAATAGTTCAAGAAGGTGATTTAAGCAACATACCACTAGCTCGAGGCTAGGGAAGAATCTAAGCGCAAATAGGGTGGATAAAAGCAAAGTAGAGAGGTCCTTCGCCTTCCGTTTGCTCCAAGGTTCCTTATATGCGACCCTTAACACTTGTATGAACTTGAAATGGCAAGATCAAAGCTTGACAATGGTTGTGTGTTCAAGGGGTGTTTGGCCGTAGCTTCTTAGAGAGAGAGAGGGAGAGTTTGTGTGTGTTGAGTTTGTGATGAAAGTGTTGGTGTGTTAATGTTATAACTTATAGATAATTTTCAAGTTAATTGTCCAAGGGATTTTATGTCTACTTGATATTAGACACAAGTGATTAATTAATCAATTGAAGGACAAAGTATGTCCCCCTTTTGGGGACGGTTGGTTAAGGGGGGGGGGGGGTCTTGGTTCAAATCCAACTAAATAGTTAGACACTAGTTAGGTTAATCTAGGTTAGTTAAGTGATTAACCCGGTTACTAGTGTGTTGTGCTTTATGACGGGTGTTAGGGTATTCAGGGACCCTAACTGGCTCAGAAAAAGATAAACAATGTTATTAACAATATTTTCATGTTCCGGGTATAGTCCGGTTGTTCGGTTGCATACCGATTCGTTAAAGTGCTAAATTACACTTTTTAGTGTCGTTTAAGTACCTTTCTTGTACTCTTTCAATTCCCAACACTTAGGGAAATATTCTGGATAATAAAAAGACATTTCTGCATAATATTTATGTATCTAAATGCTGAATTATTGCTGAATTATATAAGTTCTGCACTTAAAGTGCGTTTCGGGTGCTTTTTAGTGCTTAATTTTGCTTTCGCCTTGCATATATATTAAACCCTTGTATGTACTCTTGGGTTTTAATGCATTCTTGTTGTCGAACCTACACCTAGGCTCCAATTTTATTGTCTGACTGCTTTCTGCAGTTCTGTTGACACAGTGTGTCTTACCGGTGAGTTTACTATTATTTTTGACGCAACGCTCTCGTTTATGCATAAAGCAATATTTTGTAGTATATAACGTGCATGAATTCACTTGTTTAGTATGTAATCAGACATGGCTGACAATTAAGCACATAATTGCAGTCATTAAGCACTAATTAAAGTGTACGGAAATTACCGGTTTGGGCCAGTTGTCACAGTCTCCCCCCGTTAAAAGAATTTCGTCCCGAAATTCAGGCTGAACTCACTCTCGCAGGATTCTTCTTGAATAGGTGGGGATACTTTTTCTTGAACTGGTCTTCACGTTCCCATGTGTACTCGGGTCCGTGCTTAGAGCTCCAACGTACTTTGACAAGCTTCACACTGCTCCTCCTGGTCTTGTTGACTTTCCAGTCAGTAACCTCAACGGGTTGCTCTGTAAATCGGAGGGCTTCATCAATATGCACTTCATCCATCGGGATGATCACGTTTTCTTGTGTTGGACTCTTCTTCAGGTTGGATACATGAAACGTATCATGTACTCCATTAAGTTCTTCCGGTAACTCCAACTTGTATGCCACGGTACCAATTCTCTTCAAAATTCTGAATGGTCCGATGTATCGTGGATTCAGCTTTCCACGCTTTCCAAATCTGACTACGCCCTTCCAAGGTGAGACTTTTAACAACACTTTGTCTCCCACCTTGAATTCTACCGATTTTCTATTCGGATCAGCGTAGCTCTTTTGTCGCTCTCGAGCCGCCTTAATGCGCTCTCGGATCTGCGCAATCTTGTCGGTTGTCTCTTGTACTAGTTCAGGACCAACCATACGCTTATCTTCGGTATCTGCCCAACATAAGGGCGATCGGTATTTGCGGCCATACAGAGCTTCGAACGGTGCGGCCTTTATGCTCGTATGATAGCTGTTATTGTAGGAAAACTCAACTAAAGGTAGATGAGTATCCCAGCTGCCGCCTAGGTCCATGACGCATGCGCGAAGCATATCTTCTAACGTTTGTATAGTCCGTTCGCTCTGGCCGTCTGTTTGCGGATGGAATGCCGTGCTTAGATCTAACTGAGATCCAAAGGCTTCCTGAAATGATTGCCAGATTCTTGAGACAAAGCGTCCATCTCTGTCTGAAATGATTGAGATTGGCACTCCATGTCGTGCCACAATTTCTCTTAAGTATATTTCAGCAAGCTTTCCAGTGCTATCTTTTTCTCGGATCGGTAGGAAGTGCGCAGACTTTGTTAATCGATCAACTATTACCCATATCATATCGTGCCCTCTCGGGGTCCTGGGTAATTTCGTTATGAAGTCCATCGAGATTTGTTCCCACTTCCACACGGGAATCTCTGGTTGTTGTAGTAGGCCGGACGGTTTCTGATATTCTGCCTTAACCTTAGCACAGGTTAGGCATTTTCCAACATAGACAGCAACGTCGCTCTTGAGTCTCGGCCACCAATAATATTCCTTCAAGTCTTGATACATCTTGTCCGACCCTGGGTGGATCGAGTATCTTGACTTGTGCGCTTCATCAAGGATGACTTCTCGTAGGCCACCATAGAGCGGAACCCAAATGCGCTTTTTAAAGTATAAGGCTCCCTCTTCATTTGGCGCCATGTATTTAAGCATACCCCGTAGGTATTCAGCTTTACGGTTCTCTCCTTTAAGAGCTTCTTGTTGTGCATCTCGAATGCGTGCAGTGAGGTTCGTTCGAATCGTCATTTCCAATGCTCGAACCCTTAGGGTCTTAACCCTTTCTTTTCGGCTCAACGCGTCCGCTACAATGTTTGCCTTTCCAGGATGGTACTTAATCTCACAGTCATAATCATTTAGCAGCTCAACCCAACGTCGCTGGCGCATATTCAATTCCTTCTGATCAAATATGTGTTGTAAGCTTTTGTGATCTGTGAAGATTGTACATCGAGTACCATATAAGTAATGTCGCCAAATCTTCAAGGCGAATACCACTGCACCCAGCTCCAGGTCGTGAGTGGTATAATTTCTCTCGTGAACCTTCAGTTGTCTTGAAGCATAAGCGATGACTTTTTGGCGTTGCATGAGCACGCAACCTAAACCTTGTCGTGAAGCGTCACAGTATACCACGAAGTCTTCAGTGCCTTCGGGTAATGATAGTATTGGTGCATCGCAGAGCTTGTTCTTAAGTAGCTGAAAGGCTTCTTCCTGTTTAACACCCCAGTCGTACTTCTTGTCTTTCTGCGTAAGGGTCGTTAGCGGTTGAGCTATTTTTGAGAAATTCTCGATGAATCGCCGATAATAGACCGCTAAGCCCAAAAATTGACGAACTTCGGTTGGGGTCTTGGGAGCTTCCCAATTCTTTATCGCTCCTATCTTGGACGGGTCTACATGAATGCCCTTCTCATTCACCACGTGACCAAGAAATTGTACTTCGCGAATCCAGAATTCGCACTTCGAGAACTTTGCATACAGTTTCTCTGTCTTCAGTAGTTCCAAGATGGTTCTGAGATGTTGCTCGTGCTCTTCTTTCGTTCGCGAGTAAATCAGGATATCATCGATAAATACAATCACGAATTTATCGAGGTATGGTTTGCATACGCGGTTCATTAGATCCATAAAGACCGCAGGCGCGTTCGTCAATCCAAAGGGCATCACAAGAAATTCGTAGTGCCCATAGCGTGTTCTGAATGCAGTCTTTGGCACGCTTTCATCTTGGATTCTCAGTTGATGGTATCCAGATCGAAGGTCGATCTTGGAATAGTAGCTTGATCCTTGCAGTTGATCAAACAAGTCATCAATCCTCGGTAGCGGATACCGATTCTTGATTGTGAGCTTGTTCAGTTCCCTGTAATCGATACACATCCGTAGTGTTCCATCCTTCTTCTTCACGAATAATACTGGAGCTCCCCAGGGTGAGAAGCTTGGCCTTATGAATCCTTTATCCAACAACTCCTGGAGTTGTGTGGATAATTCTTGCATTTCGGATGGTGCAAGTCGATATGGAGCCTTGGCTACAGGAGCGGCTCCTGGAACCAAGTCTATGTGGAATTCCACTTGTCGTTGCGGAGGTAGTCCTGGCAGATCTTCAGGGAACACATCAGGAAATTCCTTCACCACAGGAATGTCTTCGAGTTTTGGCTCCACAGCTTTCTTGTCTATGACGTGTGCTAGGAAGGCAACACATCCTTTCCTTAAGCACTTCTGTTCCTTCATGCAATTGATGATTCGTAGAGGCGCGTTTCGTCTTTCTCCATGTACGATGAGAGTTTCATCATTCGTCAGAGGGATGCGAATGATTTTCTCATGGCAAATAACTTCAGCTTTGTTCTTGGACAACCAGTCCATCCCGACCACTACATCGAAGCTACCTAATTGAATAGGTAAGAGGTCGATGCTAAATCTTCGTTCACCAAGTTCTAGCGTGCAGTCTCTAACAACTTCGCCTGATTCAACAAGTTTACCATTGGCTAGTTCTATGGAATACGGAATTTCTAATCTACTAGATTCTATTCCAAGTATGCGTTTAAATTCCACAGACATGAAGCTATAATCGGCGCCAGTGTTGAATAATATGGATGCAAAGTGATTGTTAATGAGAAACGTACCGGTGACCACGTTAGGGTCCTCGCGTGCGTCTCTTGCTCCAATCACAAATGCTCGAGCCGGAGCGTTGTTTTTCTTCGGGCAGTCTTTCATGAAATGATCATTGCTTCCACAACTGAAGCATCCTTGGTTCCGTCCAGCTCCATTACCATTCCGGTTACCATTGCCATTCCCACCATGGTTTCCATTACCATTACCATTGCGGCCTCCAATACCTTTTCCCCAGCAGTCTTCGGCACGGTGGCCTGGCTTCCCGCAGTTCTCGCATTTTCCAACGCGACAGTTTCCCACATGGTGAAAGTCACAGCGGTTACATTTGGGCAGAGTGCCCCGATATTTCTTAGCCCCAGACTCATTTGCAGCTGCGAAGGCTTTTGCCTCCCTAGGTGGGTTAGTGTCACGCTTCTTGTTGTTCAAACCCTTGTTGTTACGAATTGCTTGATTCAGGTTTGCATGTTTCCTTTTCTTGTCACCGGACGACTCAGCATGCGTCTCGGTGTTTTCTGTTGGGTTCAGTGATAGCTTCTTCATCCGAACACAATCTTCAGTAAGGCTGACAGCCAGAGTTACAGCCTCGGTGATTGTTTGTGGTTTGGCCGACGTCACCATGCCACGAAACTCTGAGGCCAGTCCCCAAATGTAGCGTTCAACGCGCTTGAATTCGGGAGTCACCATGTAGGGAAGCACTCTTGACAGGTCGTGGAACCTTCGAGTGTAACCATTGATGTTAGCACCTTCCATAGTCAAGTGCCAGAACTCCGTTTCCAGCCTTTGGAGTTCCGCACGAGAGCAGTACTTCTCTCTCATTCTTTCCCTCAGTTCCTCCCAAGTTAGGCCATAAGCGGCATCATCACCCAAAGTTTGGGCTTGCAGGTTCCACCAAGTCAGAGCTTCATCGACAAACAACCCAGTAGCAAAGGTGACTTGTTGATCCGCGGTACACTTGCTCATGCGGAAAGTAGCTTCAGTCTTCTCCGTCCAGCGCACAAATGCTACTGCACCTCCTGTGCCGTCATAGTTCATCGGCTTGCAGTCGAGGAATTGCTTGAAAGTGCAGCCTTGAGCTGCGTTTCCTCCAGACGAATCTCCATTCCCATTACGCCTAGCGTTGCTTGGTCCTCCACTGTCCTGGGTACGGTTCGCCTCGTAGTGGGCGATAGCAGCGGAGATCCTTTCCTCCAGTAGAGCGTTCAGCTCTTCAGCAGTTCTTGGTAGTGGGGGAGGAGGAGGTTGATCATCATTGCGAGCATTCACAGTTTTCCTGGGTGCCATGTTCTGACAGAACATAACACAACAGGGTTAGACATTTGTTTGGTATCGTCACACTAGACAGTAGTATCATATATATTCACAAGTATATATACCACATAAGTGACATCAAACAATTATTACTCTAGCAGAGTACTTAGTAGGCTTGCACTGAGGGAATCTATACGTGACTAGGCTTGCTGTGATTTCTGTGCACTGAATTCCATAATTATGTATGCATCCATAATTACGTAACTCCTTGCACAGTCCGCACAGTTCGTTTCATCCTCGTATTTCTTCCTTCAGATAGGCCATCGCTTTCAGGTAAGGTCACGTATACTTGTGACATTCTACTTCTAGTACATGCTAATTATCACACATAATTGCAAGTAATTTCTAGTCACTACAGGTGCTACTTCTGTGCACCCTAAGTCTCGTAGTGTCTTTTCTAGACTCTTGTGAACAGTTTCAGGTAGTGGATGTCGCGGGACGTTTTATGCAATGAAAACTCTTTGAAAAATTGTTTTCGTGAAAGGATCCTAGAGATTGTAGACTAGACTCGAGAAGGAATCCTGGTTCACTACAATTGCAGCTCTGATACCAATCTGTCACACCCCTTTCTGCGGCGGAAGCACGAGGTGTGATCATGAAAGGTTCTCATTGCATACGAAGAGTAAACATACTACATGCTCAAAAATACCTTCAAATATTACATTACTGAAAACATATGTCAAGTGTTTACAACACGAGATAACATATTGTCTTAAAAGTCACAACTTTATTTAAAGATAAACAAAGCGACATCCACGAGCATGAGTAAGACCACGCGCACATCCATCCTAGTTACCTGAAATACATGTGAGTTTTGGAAAAACGTCAACATAAAGTTGGTGTGAATTCATGCAGTGATTGTTTTGAATGTTTTAAATACTTGAATGGAAACATAGTATGTAACTTGTAGAATGTGTGAATGTTTGAATGTAACTTGTAAAATGCATCTATAACTGAGTACTATGAATGTTTGAATGTATTGATAACACATATCTGTAATCTCCTTATTATGAATGTTTGACTGTGTGAGATCGCTAGTGGTTTGCAAGGCCACTAACATATGTCACGACATAGGAAGCCACCAAACCTAGGCATTTTTGTCGACTTTGACTGAGACACAGAAGCACTCATTGGTAGAAGTAGGCCAAGAGTGGGGTTGCCTGAAACCCATTAGATCTAACCTTTTGTTCCGCGGTCTGAATGTATACGTTGATTAATGGTGCTTATAGTACCCTATTCGAGACATGATCTAGAATGTTTCACTTGAATGTTTCCCATGAATGTTTTTCCTTTGAATGTTTTTGTACTCATCATACCATATGTAAACAATGTAACATTTATAACATGTATTTCACCCCCGAAGTTATAAAACTAAAAACAGTTAAAGAAAAGGGGGAGCATGAACTCACAACTTTGCGTTCCTGTGCGTCGTAAACTTCACCGGATTTGCTTACTTAACGTCGTAACCTATACGCGTTTTCTTAATGTTAGTCACTAGACTTGTATCGCACAAGTACAGTCACCCTCTTTTGTATTTGTATTGTTGTGTTAAAAATATTTCCTATTTTTAACTACGTATCTTACTTATATTATTTCCTCTAAAATAAATATAAGTCTTTTGTGTTTTGCACTTCGCACCCGAATTATGTATCTTGTATTTTGTATGTGTATTTCTATGTTTATACTCCTCACGAGTATTTAGTGTATTTTTAAGTCTTAATACGCTAGCATGTATAACACATACTTTATGCACTTAGCACAAAAGTTGGTGATAAAATAATATATATATTTTTCTCAAAAAAATATATACCTACTTAATATCCATTTTTATTTTGAAGAAATCCTCATTTCTTATCACCAAAAATTAGGGAAACCTTGGTAATACTTTTAAACACATTTTTAGGGAATAAGTTTCTCAAAAACTTATACTTTTCTAAGTGTCAAAATTTATAAAAATTTTGACAGAGTTTCCCCTACAAATGGAGGTTTCCCATGTTTTCAAAACATGTGTTTATTTTCTTTTAAATCGTCAACAATCTCCTCATTCAACAATAAACAATATGCAACTAGTTAAAATAGATATAATCGCAGAAATGCATGAACTTGTGGTTTTTCCAAAATAGGTAGTATCCTTCCATTATTTTTAGTGGATCTTTGTATAGATCAACTTTGTTTCTTGAAAGTCTCGCTTTTAAAGAAGTTACATCTTTACAACTTCCGGTAAACATTTACAAAAATAGTTATTTTGTCGAAACTTTATGTTACACAAGTGTTTACATACTCGTGTGTTTGCTAAAATCATTCTTTTTCAAGTAAGACTCGGCTTTAGAAAATATGATTTCTTGGACACTTGGTCCTTTGAAAGTACCACTTGTAGATCCGTAGATCTACTAGTTTTGAACACCATTTCACAAACAAAATCGCTTTTACACAAGTTCATGATTCGCGTGTGGTAGAGTTTCATCCTTTAACCCTTGTTACTACCAAAACAACCCTATGTCATGATCCATGATCATGATCAACTCGGGTTAAATGATGATCCGAGCTACCACAACATAGATCGGGTCCAAATAATCACACAAATCAAATACTACATGATTTACACAACATATGAGCTATTAACCAACATTTTAGTGTTTTAAGTAGACTTTTGTGCTTCAACTTGTATGTTCATAAATTTTAACCGTCATATATCGTTTTAACCACTTTAGAATAGTTCAAGAAGGTGATTTAAGCAACATACCACTAGCTCGAGGCTAGGAAAGAATCTAAGCGCAAATAGGGTGGATAAAAGCAAAGTAGAGAGGTCCTTCGCCTTCCGTTTGCTCCAAGGTTCCTTATATGCGACCCTTAACACTTGTATGAACTTGAAATGGCAAGATCAAAGCTTGACAATGGTTGTGTGTTCAAGGGGTGTTTGGCCGTAGCTTCTTAGAGAGAGAGAGGGAGAGTTTGTGTGTGTTGAGTTTGTGATGAAAGTGTTGGTGTGTTAATGTTATAACTTATAGATAATTTTCAAGTTAATTGTCCAAGGGATTTTATGTCTACTTGATATTAGACACAAGTGATTAATTAATCAATTGAAGGACAAAGTATGTCCCCCTTTTGGGGACGGTTGGTTAAGGGGGGGGGGGGGGTCTTGGTTCAAATCCAACTAAATAGTTAGACACTAGTTAGGTTAATCTAGGTTAGTTAAGTGATTAACCCGGTTACTAGTGTGTTGTGCTTTATGACGGGTGTTAGGGTATTCAGGGACCCTAACTGGCTCAGAAAAAGATAAACAATGTTATTAATAATATTTTCATGTTCCGGGTATAGTCCGGTTGTTCGGTTGCATACCGATTCGTTAAAGTGCTAAATTACACTTTTTAGTGTCGTTTAAGTACCTTTCTTGTACTCTTTCAATTCCCAACACTTAGGGAAATATTCTGGATAATAAAACGACATTTCTGCATAATATTTATGTGTCTAAATGCTGAATTATTGCTGAATTATATAAGTTCTGCACTTAAAGTGCGTTTCGGGTGCTTTTTAGTGCTTAATTTTGCTTTCGCCTTGCATATATATTAAACCCTTGTATGTACTCTTGGGTTTTAATGCATTCTTGTTGTCGAACCTACACCTAGGCTCCAATTTTATTGTTTGACTGCTTTCTGCAGGTCTGTTGACACAGTGTGTCTTACCGGTGAGTTTACTATTATTTTTGACGCAACGCTCTCGTTTATGCATAAAGCAATATTTTGTAGTATACAACGTGCATGAATTCACTTGTTTAGTATGTAATCAGACATGGCTGCCAATTAAGCACATAATTGCAGTCATTAAGCACTAATTAAAGTGTACAGAAATTACCGGTTTGGGCCAGTTGTCACAATTATGCACTTACTTGTACGGTTATATGTGTGTCACAGATGTCGCACGAACACGAGGTCATTGAGATCCACGACTCAGGTTACGAGCCAGATTTCGAGACTTCACCCAGACCTACGCTGCCAGAGACACCTATCACGGCTCCACAGATGATTGGTACTACTGAGCTTACCTCATATTTCCACGTCAATCCTGCTGCTTTTGCCAGCCAGGGAGACCCCCGATGCACTTTCACTAGCAACGGGTGGATAGATGATGATGATGATGTTGTACCTCTCTCAATCCATGAGACGGGACGATCATCTGGCACTGTACCAGTTATCAATGACGTGATCAGGAGTGTCCCTACTGTCAGAGGATCTTCTAGCATCGCACCAGTGGTGGACGCCACTATCGTCACGGCTCGACCCTTAGAGCCATCAGTCGTCCCACCTGCTGCTTTGATCGAGCCTGCTACTGAGATCCCTCCGCTTGTTTTGTCTGAGTCTTCTTTACATGTTTTAGAGTCACGCACTTCTTCTACGCCGCTGTTAGTTTACTATCATCGTAGGAAGAGGATTAGGCCCGCTGGAGATAGGGTAGATCGATGTTGCCATTGTGATCGACAGCTCGCCGCCTTGCGCAAAGACCTAGACATAGCCAAAGGAAAGGCGAAGTACCTTGAGGAACAGATGGATGATCATGAGGAGTTGAAGGTTATTGACGACATCGCGAGAGATGAGATGCATTGGAGGGTTGTGGATTTAGAGAAGCTTGTTTAGGAGATGTTAGAGTCTCTAGGTTTGAGGCGTTGATGATAGTTGTTTGTTTGTTTGTTTGTTTGTTTCGTTGTTTGTTGGATTGTATTGTTAGACATTTTTGATGTTCTTTGTGTTTGTGGCCTGCGTGCAAGTTTCATTTTTGGATATTATTTAGAAATTTTGTGTGAACTTGTTTATGGGTGTCGATGTAGACATGCCAAGAATAGTCTTTTGTACTGAAAACGAGTTTAAATAATATCTATAATAAATACCAATGATATACTTTTGGTTTATTTTTTTTTCTCATTAATATGTGGATATCTTACATGCGCAATGTTTGGTCCACTAACATTTAATGATTGAATTATTTTTGGTTATCGTCTTATGTGGATATTATTGTTATGATAATAGAAACGATGAAATGCCGCCAAAAGCAAGACAGGGTACCGGATTACCTACCACACCGGAAGAGTTGGCTCAACTCATAGCCCAACACGTTAATACTGCCATGGAACAGCTTAATGCTAACCAAAATGATGGTCAGGGATGTGGACGTGGTGCACACGGGCAAGGTTTTGGTGGGGCACATAATGGAAATCCTCTAGGTAAAATGTGATTAGAAAGTTTTAGTAGTTCATGTGTTATGTTATCATTGGAATGAATTCCTGATTTCTATTAACATTATTGAACAGTGCATGGATGTACATATAAAACATTCCAGGGCTGTAACCCACAATCATTTATCGGTGCTGAAGGACCCTTAGATATCACTCGATGGATTTAGAAGATGGAAATCTGTCATGGCAATCAGTGGTTGTGCTGCTGATCAACGGGTGAGATATGCTTCTTGCTCTTTTCTTGATGAAGCGCTGTCTTGGTGGAACTCGCAAGTTCAAATTTTGGGTGAAGACGCTGCCTACGGTCTGACCTGGAACGAACTTAAAGAGATGCTCCTGAAAGAGTACTGCCCGCGCAGTGAAATTCAGAAAACCGAGACAGACTTCTGGAACCTAACCATGGAAGGTCTAAATGTCAGAGCTTACACTTCTCGTTTTAACGACTTGGCGAGGTTAGTTCCATGAATGGTTACTCCTAAATATGTAAAGGTAGAAAGGTATATCTGGGGACTGTCGCCACGGATTTGCAGTATGGTTACATCCGCGAAACCTACCGCCTATCTAGAGGCTACTACGTTGGCAAAATCATTAGCCGATGACGTTGCTCGCAAAGGTAGTCTTGATAAAAAGGAGGAAACCGGGAAGTCATCGGGCAAGGCCAAAGCAGACGCGAAATCTGAACGGTCAGGGCGTTCTGAGACTAAGACAGAAGTTACGAAGAAGCGCAAGTCCGAGAGCTCGAGGAAGGAGACTGAAGAGAAGCGCGACAGGAAACGCAGTTCGAAGAAGGCATATGCAGCAAGTTCTAGTGGTACTAGAAAGGATGGCACCAGAGATAGCCGAGGCGGATCTGAGAGAAAGACTCGTGAGGATGGATAGAAGAAATGTAACCGATGCGGACGAACTGGGCATGCTACCCGCGAATGCTATGCCAAAAGTACTGTGGACGAACTGGGATTGAAGGATGCTTCCAGTGCGGAGAACAAGGACATTTCAAGAAAGACTATCCAAAGGCGGGAGGTCGAAATGCCAGAGGTAGAACGTTCGAGCTAAATGTTGGGAAGGCACGTGATGATCCTG
>JARYGA010009804.1:0-46900 GCA_030545235.1 Helianthus tuberosus | reverse complement strand
GCAGATGGCTATAGTCTTAAGCACCACGAGCTCATAGTGGTCCATAAATGTTAATATAACAATATCACCAAAGTAAGCAGCTTCCTTTTTCAAAACTGCGTTTTGCTCCTTCCTTGGAGACTGCATTTTAATATTACTTTTGTGAGAACCATAAGAAATAAATTAAAAAAAAAAGAGTAAAATGCCATTTTCATAGCTGAGGTTTGGCCAATTTTGCGACTTTCGTCCAAAGGTTTGTTTTTCACATCTGGATCCAAAAGGTTTGAAATCTTGCCATTTCATCCAGCTCGTTAACTCCATCCATTTTTCTCCGTTAAATCAGGGGTATTTCCGTCCTTTTGGTTAACTTAAAGGGCAATTTGGTCTTTTTCACTTTATGTACATGCATTTAGCATAATGTACAAGTATTCAAAAGACCGAATTGCCCTTTAAATTAACAAGAAAAATGGAAATAACCCCTGACTTAACAGAGAAAAATGAATGGACTTAACGAGCTGGATGAAAATGGCAAGATTTCAAACCTTTTGGATCCACATGAGGAAAAACAAACCTTTGGACGAAAGTCGCAAAGATGACAAAACCTCAGGAACGAAAATGGCATTTTACTCTAAAACAATTCATCTTATGTAGGTTTCGTACCAGTGCAACAAAAAAGCGAACTACTACATCTGAGGCCTTAATTGCTGAAGACTGCATCCATGTTTTTCTAATAGTCATACGCTCGGCAAAGTGATTTGTAGCAGATAAAATCCCGATAAAAACCCGTATGGGATGACGTGGCAAAGGTTTAGCTTTCCACTTGTCTGACATTTCTATTACCCTTTGTGGTGAGAAGCTCGGATGAGAAGTTGGAAGTGATGTGGCAAAAACCGAATGCACATCTACATCCCCTTTAATTGCTAATCCTGTAGCATCTTCAAGTGTGTAACCCTATAGAAAATATATATAATACTGTTAACAAAAGTACAAAACATTGTGTATGTTTAAATTAATTCATGATCACAGATGAAAGTAATTGGTTAAAAAAGCTTGGAGTGACGTACTGTGCGATACGGAAAGGAGGTGACGTGGCGGCCTCCGACGTTTATATGGTATCCGTCCACGCCAGCACGTATGGTCAACACAAACAATTTACCCTCCACAAAAGGAAACGGCCATGTCACTTCTGGCTTCTGGGCCCGTCCTATAAATCGTTTGAACCATGATGATGTTCGTGATTCTTTTGAATCAACTACATCGTTGCGCATCCATTTTTCACATCTCGGAAATCCATCAACTGGGATATATAGTACATTAAATAACAAAATAGTAATGATATGATCCCAATGAAAATGAACCATAGCAAAGTCATATATTCGATTACTACAAAATGACATCCTTATGACCTACTTATATCCATGATAGTGCCATGAAAGTTTCAGGTGATGAAGAGAAAAGAGCTCATGTGAATCAGCTTCAGATAAAAAGTAGCTAACTAGTGACACGAGCCAAATCGGAAATTTGATTATCAATGTATGAGTGTCTGAAAGGCCATTTTAATAACTAAAAGATCGACTATATCTATAAGAAATATGAAATAAAACGAATTCATGCCCGCCCTGGTGCCCTCAATAAAGACATAAAGTAACTCTTGTTTTGCCCAAACATTATTATCATAAGCAATCTACTACCTGTAAGCTTCTATTAGTGATATCATAACTATAACTATAAGATAATCATTAATTGATAAAAAAAAAGTCTTAGAATTCAACATAGTTCAAGAGGGGAACCTGAAAAACTTGTGGAACACAGAATTGCACAGTATGCAACTATGTATTCCTCTAATTCGTTCACTAAAATAAGATACTAGGCTTAAAATAAGATATTCACTTTACGCTTGTATCCTCATATCTTGGTCATAGAAATCAGAAAAGTTACAGCATTTCCTATCTAGCTAAACCTATGAAATCTTCACAATTTTCTAGCACAAACAATAAAATGCAAAAATAATTAATTTAGCAGCAAGAAGCATGCAAATATATCGAGCAAGTAAAGGATGGTGAACATGTCAATCATCCTGATGCATTACAGTTTCTTTCACCACGTTTTACATTCTCTTCACTTTTTTGAATAAATTATAGTGATATGCTTACCAAGCATGTCATCATCGCCTTTTGAGGGTAAACCGTCACACCTTTGAGCTCTACCCCATTGCATCCTATAGCACGTGTTGTGTTCAATGACTGGTTGGTGGCTCCAATCACCTCTCAATCTAGGATTCAGATGCAAAATCTTCGGTGGATCCTCTGCAACTACAGATTTTAGCCCCTGCAACTCAACCTTAAACTGGGAAACCAACACCACAGGATTACCCGCCTTTGTTCTCGCAAGTTCAGGAACATACTCGTTATGAGCAACACGAGGGGTTCCCACCACTGTAACAGATGATCCAGCAGCAAGACCACACGGAAGAAACATCATCCGGTCTCCTTTCGTTAGTTCATCACCACGAATCGATACCCATGGTGGACACTGTTCTTGTTTCCCTTCAAGTACAGAAGACAACTCGGTCTCCTTTCCATCGTACGTACGAACCTCTTCCCATGCCTTTAACCCTAACTTCCAGGCTTCATCCGCCATTTTCTCCAACCCTGACATAACCTGATTCCTCTGCCTTTGCCTCACAATATTACCGGTCAACCGCCCGTACCTTACATCAATCGGCGGTAAACCATCATTCATCTCTTCTTGACTCACCGTTTCAAACTGACTACCATTTTCTAATTTCGTCTCGAACTTATTATCGTTTTCCGATGCCTCACTAATTTCATCATGATACGCAGATCTCAACGACGCTTTACTCACTTCAAACTGAAACTTACTCACTGCTTCATTATCCGACTACCACTAGATGTCTCGAAATACGCAGGAAACTCGAAGCAAACAAAAATCAAATACAATGCAGCTAAACCGAACAAAATATGTGGCAGTTTTACTTTCACTCTCCTCAATCCAAAAACTTCACTCCTTGACCTCTTCATTCTCAATAAAATTAAACACACTGAAGCAATTTCAAACCCTAATTTCAGACTTCACTACTCCATGACCTCTTCATTCATTCTCAAAAGTTCAATCAACAGATAACAAAATTGAATACATTGAGTACTAAATTTGTGCACTGAAGCAATCTGAAACCCTAAATTCAGTTTACTAGTTGAAATCGATGTTAAATTACGTAAAAATAACAGAATTTGGTGTAACCTGATTTGCGGAAGATGTAGGGTTGATCTTCAGGTGATTTACCTGCAATTGAATGCGAAAAAGCGGAAGAAATGAGCGGAAATTTGCAGAAATGAACAATTTAGAGGGATCTAAAAGGTTTGAAACCCTAGGATTCGAGTGAACGTGATAAAAGGTGTGAATGAATATTATTGGATTATTAGGGCGGGTGGAGCTACCATGTCTACATAAGAAAAATAAAATGTAGAAACAAAAGAATTTATAACCAATAACACGTGAGGGCCAACAACTTTATAATATATATTAGGAATATGCCACATAATAGTAATGAAGTTTTAGGAGTGTTCCAATTAGATCACTAATAAAATTTATTGTTCCAATTAGATCATTCAACTTTATTTTAATGTTCTAATGCTATATATTTTACCTGAATAGCAGGTCATAGTCCTACATGGCATTTATTTATGGTTAGTTATTTTTTTTTTATGACTATAATTTAAATGATTTTGGTGTAGGAGTAATTAGTACTTTCTTTCATTAAAAATTTACTGACATCTAACTATTTTTCATGATTTTATAAAAAATTTGATAACTTTTTAGAGATTTTGAAAAAAGAATCACATTTTTTTAATTTTTTTCGCATTTTTTTTAACTTTTCTACAATTTTTAAATCTATTTCGCATTTTTTTCTAACCCATTTGACATTTATGTGCCATGTCAACAAATTTTTTAAATAAAAAACCTAAATAAATGCCATGTAGGATGGATGACCTTCTATTTAGGTAAAATATCTAGGATTGAAACATCAAATAAAACTTGAATGACCTAATTGGAACAAAAAAAAATTATGAGTGACCTAATTAGAACACTCTTGAAACTTGGTTACTATTGTACAAAGTTAACCCATATATATTTAGGTAGTGTTTGGTATGTAAGGATGAGAGGTGGAATGGAATGGATGATTACGAGGGAATGAAGAAAAGGGTGTTTGGTTGATCAATGGAATGGAATCACCAATTTCAAAATGCATTCCATTCCCTCAAAATCATTCCTTCCACCCCCATGTTTTTTTTCATTTCATCCCCTCTTGCACCATTCATCAACAACACCACAACCCACCACCTTCGCCACAACTCACCACCACCCACCACCACCGACGCCATCGCCGCCACCCGCTACCACCAGCCACCACCTCACCCCGACAGCCACCGCCGTCGTCGCCACCACTCGCCACCGTTATCACCCACAGTTGCGACCAACCGCCAACGACACTCGCCGCCGCCCACCACCATCGTCGACGCCACCACCGCCGCCGCCCACCACCATCGTCGACGCCACCACCACCACCACTCGTCGTCGCCGCCGCACCGCCACTCGCTGCCACCACCACCACCCATCGCCGCCGCCGACACCCACCACCGCCACCTATAACCACCTACAATCACTACCACCGATGTCACACCCCGAAATTATCAGAGCATTGGCGTGACTGGACTGGTATCTTCATTGCACAGCGGAAGCAAATAAGCTAAGTCTTTTAGAAAATGAACGCCACTAAGTACTCGACTCCAGATGGTTCTCCTATTCCAACCGTTCCATAATTTCTGAAAAGTAACCTGAGAAAGAAACATGCGAAAAAGTCAACATAAAGTTGAGCGAGTTCATAGTTTGTTTGTAAAAGATTTGAAATAAATCTTTTTGAATAACCGGTTTTTGATGTATTGTTGAGAAAACGAATTTAAAATCATTTTCTTGTCAAGTTATACAGAAACTTTGTATGAAAACATGGTATGTATCTTGTATAATTCAAGTATTTCTGTATGTATCATGTATTCTTGTATAAATCACGTATTCTTGTATGTATCATGTTTTCTTATATAAATCAAGTATTCTGTATGTATCTTGTTGTTAATGGGTTGCAAGGCCATTAACATGTGACACGACATAGGAAGTCACCAAACCATAGGCATTTTTCTGTAGTCGATTCACGACTGAGACACAAAAACACTGCTTGGTAAAAGAGTGGCCAAGAGTGGGGCTGCCCGGAACCCGTTAGATCTAACCTTTTGTTCTGCGGTCTAAGTATGTACACGATTAATGGTGCTTCTGTACCCTATTCGTGACACTATTTCTCATAACGCATCCTACTTGGTTCTCGTTCTCACCAAGCGCGTTTCTTGTTATCATTTCTCATAGCGCCTCATACTTGGTTCTCGTTCTCACCAAGTGCGCTTCTCATATTCTTGTATTTCGTCACACTTGGTTCTCGTTCTCACCAAGTGTACTTCTTGTATTTATATCATACCAAGTATCAATTTTCAGTTCTTGTATTCTTTATGTCAAGTATCAATTCTCATGTGTTTGTATACTCTTGTATTTTCTCGTAGTTTAGAAAACTAGAATTCGTGTGTAAACGCTTGTTTGAAAAACCGGTATAAAACATAAGCTTTTCGTAAACCATTTGTGTCAGATAAATCTTGCTTGTAAAATGGTTCATAAATATGTAATTCATGTATGCTTTGCAAAAAGTGCATGTCTTTCCACCCCGAAAACATTTAGAAAAATGTAAAACCATGAAAAGGTGGGGTTATGAACTCACCTGAATATTCCTGTGCAAAGCTAGCTAATTTACGACTTCGCGATGTCGTTTCCAAGACTTGACTGGCTAGCGTGCATTCTACAATATTCCTAACATGGAATATCTAATAAGTTTCGAATAATGCGGTAACTAATCTACGTGTTACCGAGCTCTACCGAATCGTTGATCGAACGATTTGACGGTAAATAGTTAACTTAATGAAAATGACTAAGTTAAACTGCCGCGAGAAGTCGTTTGTGTATATAGGAATATTCGTACGAAAGTAATATTTAATAAACTTGTATTATATATATATATATTGCGTCTTGTATGCTATTTGTCAAAATATACGTAGGTGCCGTTTCGGCGTTTGTAATAAATATAAAAAGTTATATTTATTTTGCGAAAGTATCAACGAGTTTGTTTGGCGCCTGAAATAAATATATAAAATATATTTATTTTATAAAAGAATCCGCGTTGCATGGTATTTGAAATAAATATGTAAACTATATTTATTTTGTAAAACGAATACGAGTTGTTTGGCGCTTGAAATAAATATATAAAATATATTTATTTTATAAAAGAATTGCCATCTTCGTATGTGATAAAGCGTTGTCGAAAGAAACTTTATATTTGTATCTTGTTTTATAAAAGTCACTCAAAAGCACATTTTGATTTATAATAAAACTCGTTTTATTTTACGGTTTTTCTCGAAAAACGGGCAGAGCTTCCTCTGTTTTTGGACGCCCCAACAACATAAGTTGTCATTATTTTTCAAAACCAATCAATATTCAAACAACGAAATCAATATTTATGTAAATCTTGACGAATATTTGGAGATGTGAACTATATATAATCGATTCGAGCTCGTTTTTCACGTAATGTTAATATTATGAAAAATAACAAAATAAATGTGCCGCTGAATATTTACCAAGTCTTCGCGTCGGGTTGTTGACCGAGTGAACTGAGTTGACCAGGTTTGACCGAGTTGACTCGGTTTGACCGAGTCAACTGAACCTAGTTGTCTGACCGAACCGAGCCGTCTGACCGAAGATGTTGACCGCAGTTGACCTGCTTTGACTTGCTGAGTTGACCGAGTCAACTCGCTGAGTTGACCGAGTCAACCCGAACCGTTTCAGAAGTTGACTAAACCGCCCGAACCGAACCCGATCTGAGCCGAGACCCGCAACTCGAACCCGCTGACTTGTTGACTGAGCCGCACGGAGACACCCGAAGCTGAGATTGGAACCGGAGTCGCGAATAACCACCATCATCTTCACATCACCGGTGAAACTCACAGGTCCGAAGCACCAACCGCCGGGAAAAGTCAAGGACCACCGGATAACAGAACCGACCGGCGGTCCGAGCCTTTGACCGCCGGTTCTTCTCTCTCTCCTTCAGTCTCTCTCTCTCTCTCTCTCTCTATCTCGGTCTCTCTCTCTTTCTTCTCTGCTGGTCGCCGCCGCACCACCACCGGTTCGTGGTGGTGGTCTGTCTCGGAGTCGAATGGGGGGGGGGGGGGTACTGCTAGTGTGAGTGAAGAGGTGAAGTGAGTGAGGGTGTCGGAGCACCCGACCGGGAATCTCGCCGGAGCGCCGGGAATCCGGCCGGTCAAGAGTGAACGAGGGAGAGAGAGATTTAGGGGGGTTTGTTTATTTGAGAGGTTATTGTTGTTGTTTGTCTGCATATGTGTGTATACATATAATCGAGTGAGAGAGAGGAGGGAAAAAGGCAGGCAATGGTTTGTGTGTGTTTATGAATCTGAGTTCTTAAATAAAAATAAGGGTCCTTTATATAGAAATTGAGGATTAAAGGTTCTTTTGGGTATTCATTCTACATTCAGGTCATACCCTTTATCTTAAGGGTTAAAATCTCTTGGTAAGATTTAGTATGGATTTGTAAATCTTGTAGATTTTATACAGATTTTGGGTAGATCTTGAGGAGATCTAATATACATGTGCAGGCTTAGGCTTGTGGGTGTTGGGCTTGGGCCCAGGGCCCACAAGCCCATTTCGTGTATAAGTGGCCCGTAATTTCTACGAGACCCGATATCGCGACCCAAACTCCACGAGCGTAAAATATCCGTGTAACATCCATAGTTGTCAGTATTTCGTACGGTATCAGTCCGTTGTCATTTGTCGTTCCGCAGATTCCACTCGAATCTTCATACGCGTACTGTCGAGTCGGATAAGCGTTCCTAGGCACCCCAAAGGCCTAATTAAGTTGATTTATGCTGTAATCACTATTTATTATTGCGTTAATCTCCTGTTAATCGCGTAATTAAGAGCCGTAAATTGCCGGTTGTCACATTCTCCCCCTGTTAATAAAATTTCGTCCTCGAAATTTAGACTACGTTAACTCCTTAGAGTTACGTTATGTGTAGAAAGTACGAATAGTACCAAAGTGAACGATCATGAAGTCGAATCAAGACCTATTCAAATTATGTGAATTCAAGGACGTATCACAATATGCAAATGAATTCTAGAAATGATTGCATCAAGTAAATGAATTCAGATTTCAATAAGCTCAAGTGTACTAGTTTGCATGAAACGCTCGATCATGATCAGCCCAAGCTGCAAGTTCTACTGACGCCACAAGGTGTCGTAGTGAATGAAACAATTCAAATATAGCGGTGATTGAACAAGTATCACCTGTGTTTGGCATAAAACGCTCAATCATGATTAGCCCAAGCTACAAGTTTGTACTGACACCACAATGTGTCGAAATCATCAGACGACTTAATGGAGTCGTAGAGCAAACAAGTCTACTACGACCTGGAGCAAATGAAACGCTTGTTAAAACGAATTCGAATATGATGCTTTCAATACATCATATGGTGTCTTGAATTGAATATGTGTAATGAACAAGTTCAAACAATTGAATTTGATTTCGGCGCAAGCCGACAATAAATACATGTATCGACAAGAAAGCTTTCAGCATGGTTACAACGAAAAACCATGTATGTAACTTGAAAAGAAAAGAATTTTCAAGAAAATGTGCTGACTTGATAACAAAGAAGCCAACAATTTCAATAATGCGGGTCATTCGAATCACAAGCGAAATAATATTTGAACTTTAATGAAACGCTTTATTCGAAACAAAACCACATGCGTAACAAACGATGCATGCGTAACGTATGAATTTCCAAGAAACGAAGCAAATGAATATTCGCTATACTGAAAGAAATGATTGTGACACAATGACCGTTAAGAGGAGTAGAGATACGAAAATCTACTCAGTAAATGTGAAAGTCGAAATTTCAATAAAAGAAATTTGAGGACTTTACCTGGGGTTGCATGTGATATCCGTTATTAGGTGACATTACCATAGCGTATTCGTCGTAAATAAGATAGGGGGATACGGTGACTCGCGTCTTTTCCTTAGCATGACTCGTGTCGTTTGCAGGACCGCGTGCCAACTGCCGCTTCCTGATCGATAGTCGCGTGTGACGTACTTCAACCTCCATTGATGTATAGCTTAAGTCTCACGTATGCTTGTGCGCTAGCGTTTCGTTTTGCGTAGAATGTGATGCACTCCGACATCTGTTGACGTAAAATTCGAGTTCTATGTATTCTCGTGCACTAGCGTTTCGTTATGTGTAGGCTGCCTGCTCGGGAAGTTAAAACATCATAGACAATATGTATAGTTGTGTGTGCCCGAATTAATCTTTGCAGTACCTACGTGATGACCTTTAATGAACTTCAAAATAAGTTTCCGAAGGTCTTATATGCATGTTTCCTAAGCTCTCAGGGTTTTGTGTACTGTATGCGACTGTTTGTGTATCGTGGGTAAAACACCACTTTAGCGTATGTTTGGAAGCAAAATTTTTTTTACTGTTTGCTTTTCGGCAACGGTTGGAGACCATTTGCGAGTACTAGGCGTTCTGTATGTATTCAACGTTTTTATAATCTAAGTCCCCAGAGAAATATGAGGTTAGAGCCTAGGTATCTCTACGGAGAACCCTATTCGCTGTAACCTATAGCTCTGATACCAATCTGTCACACCCCGAAATTATCAGAGCATTGGCGTGACTGGACTGGTATCTTCATTGCACAGCGGAAGCAAATAAGCTAAGTCTTTTAGAAAATGAACGCCACTAAGTACTCGACTCCAGATGGTTCTCCTATTCCAACCGTTCCATAATTTCTGAAAAGTAACCTAAGAAAGAAACATGCGAAAAAGTCAACATAAAGTTGAGCGAGTTCATAGTTTGTTTGTAAAAGATTTGAAATAAATCTTTTTGAATAACCGGTTTTTGATGTATTGTTGAGAAAACGAATTTAAAATCATTTTCTTGTCAAGTTATACAGAAACTTTGTATGAAAACATGGTATGTATCTTGTATAATTCAAGTATTTCTGTATGTATCATGTATTCTTGTATAAATCACGTATTCTTGTATGTATCATGTTTTCTTATATAAATCAAGTATTCTGTATGTATCTTGTTGTTAATGGGTTGCAAGGCCATTAACATGTGACACGACATAGGAAGTCACCAAACCATAGGCATTTTTCTGTAGTCGATTCACGACTGAGACACAAAAACACTGCTTGGTAAAAGAGTGGCCAAGAGTGGGGCTGCCCGGAACCCGTTAGATCTAACCTTTTGTTCTGCGGTCTAAGTATGTACACGATTAATGGTGCTTCTGTACCCTATTCGTGACACTATTTCTCATAACGCATCCTACTTGGTTCTCGTTCTCACCAAGCGCGTTTCTTGTTATCATTTCTCATAGCGCCTCATACTTGGTTCTCGTTCTCACCAAGTGCGCTTCTCATATTCTTGTATTTCGTCACACTTGGTTCTCGTTCTCACCAAGTGTACTTCTTGTATTTATATCATACCAAGTATCAATTTTCAGTTCTTGTATTCTTTATGTCAAGTATCAATTCTCATGTGTTTGTATACTCTTGTATTTTCTCGTAGTTTAGAAAACTAGAATTCGTGTGTAAACGCTTGTTTGAAAAACCGGTATAAAACATAAGCTTTTCGTAAACCATTTGTGTCAGATAAATCTTGCTTGTAAAATGGTTCATAAATATGTAATTCATGTATGCTTTGCAAAAAGTGCATGTCTTTCCACCCCGAAAACATTTAGAAAAATGTAAAACCATGAAAAGGTGGGGTTATGAACTCACCTGAATATTCCTGTGCAAAGCTAGCTAATTTACGACTTCGCGATGTCGTTTCCAAGACTTGACTGACTAGCGTGCATTCTACAATATTCCTAACATGGAATATCTAATAAGTTTCGAATAATGCGGTAACTAATCTACGTGTTACCGAGCTCTACCGAATCGTTGATCGAACGATTTGACGGTAAATAGTTAACTTAATGAAAATGACTAAGTTAAACTGCCGCGAGAAGTCGTTTGTGTATATAGGAATATTCGTACGAAAGTAATGTATAATAAACTTGTATTATATATATATATTGCGTCTTGTATGCTATTTGTCAAAATATACGTAGGTGCCGTTTCGGCGTTTGTAATAAATATAAAAAGTTATATTTATTTTGCGAAAGTATCAACGAGTTTGTTTGGCGCCTGAAATAAATATATAAAATATATTTATTTTATAAAAGAATCCGCGTTGCATGGTATTTGAAATAAATATGTAAACTATATTTATTTTGTAAAACGAATACGAGTTGTTTGGCGCTTGAAATAAATATATAAAATATATTTATTTTATAAAAGAATTGCCATCTTCGTATGTGATAAAGCGTCGTCGAAAGAAACTTTATATTTGTATCTTGTTTTATAAAAGTCACTCAAAAGCACATTTTGATTTATAATAAAACTCGTTTTATTTTACGGTTTTTCTCGAAAAACGGGCAGAGCTTCCTCTGTTTTTGGACGCCCCAACAACATAAGTTGTCATTATTTTTCAAAACCAATCAATATTCAAACAACGAAATCAATATTTATGTAAATCTTGACGAATATTTGGAGATGTGAACTATATATAATCGATTCGAGCTCATTTTTCACGTAATGTTAATATTATGAAAAATAACAAAATAAATGTGCCGCTGAATATTTACCAAGTCTTCGCGTCGGATTGTTGACCGAGTCAACTGAGTTGACCAGGTTTGACCGAGTTGACTCGGTTTGACCGAGTCAACTGAACCTAGTTGTCTGACCGAACCGAGCCGTCTGACCGAAGATGTTGACCGCAGTTGACCTGCTTTGACTTGCTGAGTTGACCGAGTCAACTCGCTGAGTTGACCGAGTCAACCCGAACCGTTTCAGAAGTTGACTAAACCGCCCGAACCGAACCCGATCTGAGCCGAGACCCGCAACTCGAACCCGCTGACTTGTTGACTGAGCCGCACGGAGACACCCGAAGCTGAGATTGGAACCGGAGTCGCGAATAACCACCATTATCTTCACATCACCGGTGAAACTCACCGGTCTGAAGCACCAACCGCCGGGAAAAGTCAAGGACCACCGGAAACAGAACCGACCGGCGGTCCGAGCCTTTGACCGCCGGTTCTTCTCTCTCTCCTTCAGTCTCTCTCTATCTCGGTCTCTCTCTCTTTCTTCTCTGCTGGTCGCCGCCGCACCACCACCGGTTCGTGGTGGTGGTCCGTCTCGTAGTCGAATGGGGGGGGGGGTACTGCTAGTGTGAGTGAAGAGGTGAAGTGAGTGAGGGTGTCGGAGCACCCGACCGGGAATCTCGCCGGAGCGCCGGGAATCCGGCCGGTCAAGAGTGAACGAGGGAGAGAGAGATTTAGGGGGGTTTGTTTATTTGAGAGGTTATTGTTGTTGTTTGTCTGCATATGTGTGTATACATATAATCGAGTGAGAGAGAGGACGGAAAAAGGCAGGCAATGGTTTGTGTGTGTTTATGAATCTGAGTTCTTGAATAAAAATAAGGGTCCTTTATATAGAAATTGAGGATTAAAGGTTCTTTTGGGTATTCATTCTACATTCAGGTCATACCCTTTATCTTAAGGGTTAAAATCTCTTGGTAAGATTTAGTATGGATTTGTAAATCTTGTAGATTTTATACAGATTTTGTGTAGATCTTGAGGAGATCTAATATACATGTGCAGGCTTAGGCTTGTGGGTGTTGGGCTTGGGCCCAGGGCCCACAAGCCCATTTCGTGTATAAGTGGCCCGTAATTTCTACGAGACCCGATATCGCGACCCAAACTCCACGAGCGTAAAATATCCGTGTAACATCCATAGTTGTCAGTATTTCGTACGGTATCAGTCCGTTGTCATTTGTCGTTCCGCAGATTCCACTCGAATCTTCATACGCGTACTGTCGAGTCGGATAAGCGTTCCTAGGCACCCCAAAGGCCTAATTAAGTTGATTTATGCTGTAATCACTATTTATTATTGCGTTAATCTCCTGTTAATCGCGTAATTAAGAGCCGTAAATTGCCGGTTGTCACAACCGACCACCACCACTCACCGCTGATTTTATTACTCTGTTTTTCTTGCCTACCGAACAATACACAATAATAACTCATTCCATTCACACATGGTAACCAAACAAGACATAGAATGGTAATGATTCATTACATTCTCTCGTCCATTCCATTACCTCGTCCATTCCATTCCTTCGTCATTCTATTACCACATACCAAACAGACCCTTATTTTTTCACGTGAGGGGCAACAACTTTATAATATATATATATATATATATATTTATTTATAAGTAGTGCATAGAATTTTTTTTTTAATTTATATGTAGTGCATAGAAAATTAAAAATTGAACGGTGTGGAGACGTGGAGAGGTCAGGGGGCGACAACTTTATAACATATTTGAATTTGTAAGTAGTGCGTAAAAGATTTAAGATTGAACGGTGTGGTTGCGTGCAAATTGAAATGGGACCGAGGTTGGTCCAGTTGGCAAAGTCTCTGAAGCTAAAGTGAAGCTCCTCTTAAAGATTAAGGATTCGAGCCTTAGAAGAAAATCGTCTTAAACAACACTTTGCAGGTTAAAAGACAAGTGATTTTTTCTTACCCTTTTTAAAGTCTTTTGTCTTTTACTTTTACGTTCTTAACTTTGTTATCATACATGTTTAGTCCCTCGATTTTTAGTTTCTTAATATACATGCTTTTCCTCTACTTCAATAATTTTTTTTACTTATTAGTTAACTTTGCTTATATACATTTTTAGTTCCTCTACTTTAATAAAGTTTTCTATTTATTAGTTAAATTTGCTTATATACATGTTTGATTCTTCCATCTTAACTTTAGTAATATACATGTTTAGTCCCTTTACTTTTATTCATTTTTACTTATTAGTTAACTTTGCTTATATACATTTTTAGTTCCTCTACTTTAATAAAGTTTTCTACTTATTAGTTAAATTTGCTTATATACATGTTTGATTCTTCCATCTTAACTTTAGTAATATACATGTTTAGTCCCTTTACTTTTATTCATTTAGGTATTTCACCTTTTACTTTTATTCATTTAGTTATATGAATATATGATGTAACACGATTTGATAAAAGTTAATAAGTCCATCACAACTTATTTTCATAATAAAAATACATTATTCCACTTGATAATTTAAGCAACATGAACTTTCTATTGTATGTGGTTACTTAGCCCAAAAGCGTTTGCGATATTCAGCAAGTGCCAATAACGGGAAGATATTTCTGTATAATGGATAGTGTAGCATGCAATTCCTCATCGAGGCTCCGGTCATGTTCTGCAGTATTGTTTAAATTGTTAATAAAAATGATTAGCCAAGTGTTTTGGTACACATTCGAAGTTAGTCACCTCTTGGGGAAAATCACCGTTATCCATCTGTGCGTTAATCAAGATCTTAGCCGCCTTGTGTAAAGGTTCCGGATCTCTTTCAGCCTGGTCATTAGGCCAAACCAAATGTTAGGTGCTTACAAGTCATGAAACACAATAACATATCACTCACCACAATATATAAGCAACTTATACAAATTATGTTTTCAATCGTTGCTCAATGAATGGTGTAAATCAAGGTGTGAATTCTTGACACGACATGAAACTGATGTGAAATCCATGGTTTGGGCTTAGCCTAAACGGTTCGGGTCAATCTCCTATCAAATCTGCAAACACGTTTAGCTAAATGGGTAGTGTTGCGGTAGACGTGGTTGGCTGCCCTTTTTACCCTTTTTTTTCCTGTTTGTGTTTGATATCATAACCAAAACCGATTGGGTATTTTATTCTAAAATTCAAAGTATAAGAGATATGTGTGCATCAAGTTTATAGTTTAAACATAATTATATTTTGTATACATGTGTACTTTTGGTCATCAATGTTTTATTTTAGAGTGTTGCTAAGTAATTAAATATAGTAAAATATTTGTTTAAATAAGCTGTGTTTGTGTCAACCCACGAAAACTCGTATGTGTGACACGATTTTCAAGTTTGTATGGATTTGACATGCAAATATGACCCACTAAAGATCCCTATGGGTAATTTTGTTAGCTTATTTGCACTTGTAAAATATAAAAGAATCTGATGTCCCACTTTGTACCTTATGCTTGTGTCCCCAGGCATTGTAGGATTGTTTTATACATCAAAATGTAGGATGTATATTTTTTAAGTTAGCGAAAATAATGTTTGTGTGTTTTAGCTAGCGTGTGGTCGTGGCTAGAGTATGCTAACCTGTCCGGCTGACATCAGACCGAGCATAGCCCATGACGTTTGCACTATGTTGGTTCGTTTACCGGGTAAAGGTGTGTATACTTCACTAGGACATGATTTATAGCTCTCTCCCCACCCACCTTCTTCATTTTGGGTTGAAAGTAAAAACTTTACGCCTTTACGAACTGCTTTACAGTTGTTATATGTTTTTCGAGCGGATTCTAAGCCTCCCAGCGAAAAGAATGTACCATATATGAAACATATCCCCCAATAGCCATACCTGCAGAATTTAGAAAGTTTTTAGATACATACACAATTAAATAACAAAAACCGTTTTTTCACAGTGGCGGCAAAGATGAAAGGCCCTCAAATTCTTAGGGACGGCCCTGTTTCTCTCTCCCTCTAAATCTTTAAAGCAACATGTAAAAATGTTTTCATATACAGTCCATAGCTTTGTTCATTATATTACCATGAACCATCTTTCCATTGTGTGTTCTCTAGATAACACACTGCTTTAGCGACCGAATTGTCTATCTCTTTCTCTCTATGTCCGGGGTGCAACCTTTTAAATGCTATGAGAGCTTGCATCACAGAAGTTGTGCACTCAACATGCCTATTTTAATCACCCATAAAACGAAATTTAATCGTCTAATATACAAAAGTTCGATAAATACAAGGAGTTAAAGACATTACTCTCGTTCAACGACGATATCAGCAAACATTTCCGACGGATTTAACATCTACATTTGATATTATAAAAAAGTTAGTTTTTTTTTTCTTTTTGTTTATCTGGACCAAGGTTATAAAATAATAATGTACTTATATCAGGATTCCACATTTACAACTTTTCATGCCAATTTAGTCACTAAACTTGGTTTAATTAATTTTTTTAGTTGCTAATTTTCGACGATTTTGAATCAGTCGCTAATTAGTGACTATTTTTTTGGACCATATGTACCTGTAAATATGGTTGTGGGATTGGTGGTTCCCAAACAGCAAAACCTCCCGTCGTAGGACTTTGTACATAAAGAAGGAAATTGACAGCATCGTATAACCGCTGCTTATCAGCGTTTTCACCTGAGATTTCGTCGGGCATTTGGGATAGCAACAATAAGCACTGCAATATGTTTATATAAGAACAATATTTTTCTTAAAATGTGAAAAAAGAAGATAAAATATGGTTGAATGATCACTTTCAGCGCCTCTCCGGTGCAATCCGAGACGGGCCAGCCATGATCTTGATCCGAAAATGTCCACGCCCCTTTGCTAAACTGTCGACACATTTTACTGAAATCTCCAGTTGGATTTTGCTTGATCTGTGATTCTTTGAGATAATAATTTGCTTTTTTAAGCGAATCCCTGTATTCGTCAGGCATGTTACTCGCGAGTATAGCTTGAGTTGCGAATGCGGTGATCCATAACTGACTACCGAATGTGTGTGACTTCATTCCATCTTCTGCCAGCCACAAGTAATCAGGCACTCTAGCTAGATGCCGCTTAAATTCATCCCCATCCGGGTTCTCCGCCCACCAACACATCATTTGAAATCCCTACCTCCACAAAAAATGGTTAGAATTGGATCCATCGGGGAATTTAGGACATCCAAGTTCATTGCTAATTCTGAGACAAAAAGTTTCTAGCAACGGATTAGAGACAGAAAAACGTCGCACATGTTGTGACTTGCGATGAACCTTTTCGTTCACAAAATCTACAACGCATTTCGCAAAGACTTTATGATGTCATTTATCCGTCGCTAATATAATCAAACACAATCAGTTTTAGTCAACCACACACAATCTTGGACATATACCATAGTTATATACGATCAGTTTTAACCATAATTGGATAAACTTGGTCAATAATGATCAAACATAACGATACCTGGCAATCAAAACATAGCTGTACAAGGCTACACATAGCCTAAGCCCTAAGTGGTTAAAATAGATATGTTCAGGCATAGAGATAACCGGAAAATTGTGACGGATTTGCTACAGTTTTTCTATCATCGTTGCGACGATCCACATTTATTAACTCAACACTTAGTGGTAACTTACCTTTTCGATGCTTGCCATGGTAATGTACCTGCTCTCTTCCGCGTTATAACGTGTCAATTCAAGCGTTCTTTTAAGGGCTATTTCTCTTAGTTTGGTAAAAGGCTAGTACTTGAAAGTGGTTCACTCAAGTAATGAAGACCATCCCACAATAAATCTTGGATTATTGAATGAGGGTAATACAAATCTTCCTGTGATCCATGAAAATCTCAACACATTTGTGACAATATAGAACACTTCTTATAGTATAAAATCGGACCATTTAACAACCTTGCAACATGCATGGCGTTGTTTATTCCAGTTTATCTCGTTGTATGGGGTAAGATAAATCTCTTGACGAAGTTGAAGAACAAGATCAGTGATCAGGCCATGGAATTTTCTTCCGTATAAGTATGACATTGGCATATAGGCCGTTCGACAATAGCACCACATTTTCGCTACATCACACGCAAAAAAAAGTCAATAGCACCACATTTTCGCTACATCACACGCAAAAAAAGTTATGAAATCAAGCTAAACAAATTTGGCTAAACATCAAAAACATTATTTGCTTGGAGTTTAAATACACTACTACAGATCTAGGCAATTGCGATTGCCAAATAGTCGCTAAAGTCCATTTATGACGACCTTGATTGTCACAATAATTACGTCGTCAATCTGTCCTGTGGCCGGAGTCAATTTGCGACTGATTTAAGCACTAAAACTATATTGGCGACTAAAACTGCGATCATATCCATTTGTGACGATTCTTAACCTTTTTAAGTATTATTAAGAATTATATTTAAGATATTTTTTATTTGTTTTTTGAAAACTACTACTTGTGATAGATTTGCGATGGCTTTTTTGGTTGCGACTGTCTATTTTTTGTTGTTTTGTTTTAAAACCAGCTGTGACTGATTTGCAACCAGTTTTCATTTTTATTACTTAAATTGTTCGTTTAATATTTTCGGGACCAAATAAAATCAATCGCAAAGTTGGCAACACATTGAATTTTGGTCGCAAAATTCTATCTAGTTTTCCGTTAGTAGTGTCTTCCATTTTTACTTTATAAGCCTTGTTCCTGAATATTATCCATGGGGTTAACCTTTATTGCTTTATTTTGTATTGTTTATGCTTTACATAAATGGATACTCAATATGTACCTGGATGAAAGGGTAGAGCTTCTGGGAAAATCCAAAATTCTGGTGGAATTGGGTTGCATCCTTCCCATTCATACACACCAAGTACCTACACACATTTTAAGCATTTGAAATGACTACTTGTTAAAAGGAATAATTATATAACAAAGAATTTATATAGATGAACCGACGAGTCACTTACCGAGAGATAAAGTTTGCCCCAAGAGGGTAGGTGAGTTGCACCACCATGGTCGAGTATCCACTTTCTGGCTCGAGTGAGTGCCACATTTTCGTCATCTTTTTCTTCACCTAGTAGTCGTAGGGATATGTAGCTCAACACCGTCACAAACATGGTGCTATGTCCTTCGATATGAAATCCCCACCCTCCATCTTCACTCTAACAATAGTATCACCAAGACTGATCATCTACGCGCACCATCATTAAACATGCAAGTATACAGTGGCGGAATCAGGAATTTTTTCAGGGGGTTCCTTTTGCTAGATTCTCAATAATTTTCACTAATTTTCCAAATTATACAAGGTTTACAATAAATTTTTTTCCATTTTTTTCCAAACCGAACCCCCTAGATCTGCCACTGCAAGTATATGAAGAGTCTGATTCTTACTTGATGATTGTAGATAAAACGTTTCATCTCTTTCTTGTGCTCCTTTGTTAAATGTGTATCTATGGCTCCACTTATGTACAAGATAATAATCTACATATGTAAATTTAGTGGTGTAACAATTTATCATTTGGGTTGGTTTAAACAAGTACCAAAAAACCTTGTGAAAACATGTAACACTTTAGCCAAATCCTACATCTGGTCAGGTGGGACACCGAACTCATAATGAATTGAATGTCCGACCTCATATACCATCAACACATTTTAGGGGCATTGACTATGGAAGATAGGAAACTTCATAGTTAAGCGTGCTTAGCTAAAATTTATTCCATGTGATCTGACATTGTGAGAAGTCTCCCCTCGTCTCTAAAACCAAAGTCGTGAGCTCCTTCTGGGCAAAACGAACAATATTACTTCGCGTGAGGGACTAGACGTTACAATATAAGATTTACAGGCACGCATTTGATCCGACCCTTTATTAGTCTTGGTCTTACCATGTTAATCTAGTTTAAGATCTCGTAACTGATATTAGTTTCAAATGTTTTACATGTCATTACACCAAATTAAACGTTACACTTTTTAGTGTAGACAAAAGTATCTCAACTTACAAGGGGGGGAGTGAAGAACAAAGGGCCAGCATGTTCAGTAGCCCAGTGACCATCATTTGCTTGGATAGCACGGATTAGCCTAACGGCTTTTCTTGTTGCGGTTATCACGGCTTCATAGTTCACGCTCTCATTCTCTCCTAACCTTGCTGGTGGTATACTCGATACATCTATTCCGTTCTCCCTAATCAACTACACAGCATAATCAACACTATTATGCGGATTGTAAATATTGTTAGAACAAGAATTGAACAAAATAAAAGAATAAAGAATAACTTTGGACCTACTTTTTTAATGACCCGACTAGCAAGAAACTAGCCGGCCAAAAAAAAAAAAAAGAAACAGAACAATTACAATGCCATTACTGGATTATGAAGCCAAGCAACCCACTTAAGTTTATCTCGTCGCTAACTGCGTCACTTACATTGAAGTTTTATTGAAACCTACTTAAGAGTTAAGATGATCTGTATTGAGTTTAAGTTTCACACTATATATTGCCCAAGAAATTGCCTATATATATTTTTATAAGTTTAGCATTTGGTTTATGCCACTGCTGAAGAATTCCTTTTAGCCCATAATCTCGTCACTAACTGCATTATTTTGGTCACTAACTTGCCATGATATAAGTCGTTACTGAATTTAGACTTTCTTGTCAATGGTTCATAATCTATATTTATACTAATATAATAAAAGAAACCAATGAAATGACACATGTTATTCATTGAAGTCATCTATTTTTTATAGATACCTAATATCAATTAAAAGATAATTATAAAATTAAATTTAATATAAATTTAAACAATTCGTATAGGAGATAATATGATATTTTAAAATATTTATCAGATTTCAAAATTATTTATCCTGAAATTAACAAAAGATGTATGCTAAATATAAATTAATATGATGGTATGTAATGATTTATTTATTTTATTAAACTAAAGTAGTTAAGGGTAGAATCTATTTAAAAAATGTTTATAAGGGGTAAACAAAAATATTAATCAATGTTTATTGGTGATACTTTTATTTTCGTGCTCAACTCTCAACTCAAATACAGTAATCATTATGTTTACGTGACATTTATAAGAACCATCACCGCAACCACCCCCATCCATCGTATATTGAGTATATCCGTTAGTTTTTTTTAAAGATATAATTTTTTATTAGATTTATTCAACCCGTGTAATAAACGAGATTTTTTAAAGATATAACATTTTATCTTTTACTATAAAAAATTACATTTATTCAACTCATGTAATACACGGCGTTTTTAAAAATATAACTTTTTTTATTATGTAGTATATAAAATTAGATTTATTCAATCCATATAATACATAGGGTTTATAAAGATATAACTTTTTATTGTATGGTATATAAAATTACATGTGCTCAACCGTTATAACACATGAGGTCTTAAAAATGTAACTTTTTTCATTATTTAATATATAAAATTAAATTTATTCAACCCGTTCAATACATGGGAGTCTTAAAAATATAACTTTTTTATTATTTAATATATAAAATTACATTTATTCAACACATGTAATAAACGAGATTTTTAAATATATATTGTTTTATTATTTGGTATATAAAATTACATTTATTCAACCCGTGTAATAAACGAGATTTTTAAAGATATATTTTTTATTATTTGGCATATAAATTTACATTTATTCAACCTGTGTAACACACGAGGTTCTAACCTAGTTTATATTTATATACACTACAATTTTCATGGAGGGGAACAGTGTGACGCAGTACAATTTGCATGGAGGGGAATAGTGTCGGGGTCTTGCACTTCCCCATTGGTCCATCTAAATTACGATTTTGTCCCGTTTAAATTTACAGTTTTGCCATTGGTTTTTTTCTCCAAGCCATATTACGATTTTGCCCTTAGTTCAAATTTTCTGTTTTGCCACCGTTTTTTGTTTTTTTCCTCGGTCAAATTACGATTTTGTCACCAGTGTAAAATTATAGTCATGCCATCGTTTTAGTTTTTTTTTTTTTTTTTTACAAAACTATGAAAGTGTTTTGTTTTACTTGGTTGAATCGGTTTAATTTTTATTCGTGCCAGCACACGTTCATTTGTCCTGAAAAATTACAATTTTGCCCCCAGTTTAAAATTATAGTCTTTTTATCGTTTTAGTTTATTTTTAGCAAAAGTATGGTAGTGTTTTGTTTTAATTGGTTGACTCGATATATATATATATATATATTTTATTTTTGAGATCGTGTTATTAAATAATTGAATCATAGACATACATGTTATAAGACAAAAAAAAAATATTCGGCTTAGTGCCCCGCGACGCGGGCGGGGCAAGACTAAACCAAAAAAGAGGAAAAATATTTTTCTATATGCAAGAAAAATATTAGTGACAAAAAAACGTGGTCACCGAGTTGAAATATTAGTAGTCCCTTTAAAAGCTAGACCAAAATATGGTTGTCACCGGTAGTCTCTTTTAAAATGCTAGACTAAAAAATAGCACTAGTAGTCTCTGAATGGAAAAGTTAAAGACCAAATAAGTGAATAACACTCTTTCAGCAAGTAGTGTCGGTGAGCTGAAAATTTTGCGAGTAAAAAGATTACTCACCATAAAAAGGTTTCACTAGGTTGGATGGTTAGAAATAAGAAAAAAAAATTGTCTGACACTAAATAGTTATTGAGGGTGTGAATTTCGCACACATATGAAAGCGTGACACTACTCCAACGAAAAATTAGTGGGTTTGAGTTTAGCCTAAATGGTTTTGCATCACTTTCTAGTCAAAACCATAAATACGTTTAGCTAAATTGGTCTTGTTTAATCTACTTGAAAGGCTTCATGGGTTAACCTGTTTAACCTATTCTTAAAAAGTTATATTTTATGCTATAACATAAACTAAACGTATATTGTATCTATTATGCTATAACATAAAGTAAATGTATATTGTATGTCATATTCTATAAGATAAAAAGAGAAATAACCATGGGGTACTATAGTTAACGTTATTATTTTATGTACATTTGTATTTTTGTTGCAAAATTTGTATGTGTTAGTTTTTAAAATGAGTCATGTCAGTGTCAGCCTACTACAAATACTCATGCCGCCTTCGGGTTAATGGGTCTAACAAGATTTATGAGTTCCTATAGTGTTTGGGTTTGTATCAGATTTAAACCGTCAACCTACAAACACGACTCATTTAACACCTCAACGCCTATCCCACCAGATCAACTATTATTTATCAACCTTTTCACATCTCCATGGAGTATTGGAGTGTGTATCTAAATCCAGAAAACACTTCCCCTTTTGTTATTTCTCCCCCAAATCAAAAGCCTTTGTGAAAACTTTTATTATTGCACACATACTTATTAGTTATATTTTTCTTTATTTTGATATATTTCCTACCTAAACGAAATTAAAAATTAGAGCCCTCTTTTTTTAAATAGAATAAAAAGTATAGAAAACATTTAGCTAGCAATCGTGTTCCTTTGTTTTATTTTTTGAACGGTAAAGAATCACACGTGTAGACTCATCCTGCTCAAGGTTATGTCCAAGGTCGACTCCTCGATCGCCATGAGACCATGCCCCCTGATGCGTGGGAACCGGAGGGAATCCATAAACCCTCAACCCCCCCCTCCCCCCCCGGGTCAGGTTCGAACCCTGGATTAAAGCCTCAATTCATCCCTTCACCCATATATCCCTCGAAAATGGCCCAAGCGAGAATCAAACATGCGTCTCCACTATGAGGATAGACTTTTTGACCACCGGACCAACATCTCATGACGTATTCCTTTATTATTAATCGGGAACGACAACGATAAACTGAAGTGTAGTTTTGCAAAGTTGAGAAATATTGTATTTTAATTTATATAGGGGAATGTTCAAATGAAAACCATTTTTTTTTGTGAAAACTCGAAAACTAACTAAAAAAAGCCTAAAAAACACACAAAAATTTTTTTTTCAATTTTTTTTATAAAAATCGCAGGTTTTTATATATAAAAAAACTTCTTTTCAAAAAAAAAAAAAAATTTGTATTACACATGTGTATGTGTAATAATACACATGTGTACACAAAAATTTTTTTTTTTTTTTTGAAAATTTTTTTTATATAAAAAAACCTGCGAAAATTATTATGCAAAAAAAAAAAAAATTTGGTATGTTTTTTTGGCTTTTTTAATTAGTTTTCGAGTTTTCACAATAAATAGTGGTTTTCATTTGAACCTTCCCCTAAATTTATATATGTGTGTATATATGAATGATTAAAAATATGAAATAAATAAGTACAATATAAAGAGTTAACCAAATATAATAAATATTATTTTTTCAGGCCCGCTAAAATTGAGGGCTAGAGCAAATAGCTCAAATTTGTGTACGTACATAAAGCCAACCCTGACTGCTTTTGAAAGTGTTTATGGGAGTTGAAAACATAATAATTAATCAGATACTGATATTGCAAACTAACTAATGCTACATTATTCAAGTGATCAAGTTTACCTACCTGTATACGCATAAGCGAATCACATGTTGTTCGGAAACCTTCTTTTTTCCGTTCTAGGAAATTTTGACGTGCGTTTTCGACCTCTTGTCGTTCTTCTGGAGTTCCCGCATCGGGGTCAAACTCCCAAACTTGGCGACCAACAAAGTTGTTGGTGGTAAACAAATAAGGATCGTTACCTTCTGCTATCTTCAACTTCCACATCTTTTGTTGTTTGTTAATGGATGGCCCAAAGAAATAGGTTTTTCATGCAATAGGAATGGGAATCATGTGTTTGTGGTGTTTTATAGGGTTTGTTTGTTTTCCTTTATTTCCTTTTGGTGTAACAAACTAGGGTCATAGTGGGGGAGTTTACTCCTTTTAAGTTAAATAATTATTAATTAAAATTAAACACTACATTGGATATATATATATATATATATATTATATACTTTGTATTTATTTTTGTTGTTTTTGTTTTATATGTTACTATTTTTCTTGTTCCATACGGATATTCATTGGTTCGAGTTTTTTTATAATAATTTAATCATTTGTATCTAATATTAGTAAATTGATTCAATTGCTACTATTTACTCTTGATAATGTCACATACAACAGTCTATTGGTGAAAACTCGTTGTACATACAAACCAACTCTTGATAGTGTATTATATTTTAAAATGTATAAATTTATATTAATTAAAAACGTAATATGTTTCATACCATTTGAAATATCTGGAGTTCTTGGGGCTTCACCTACAAAAATATTTTAAAAGTTATTAATTTTAAAAAGTAATTTATATCCAATTAAGATATAATCAAAATTAAAAGTAAAATAATAAATAACAAAAATTTTACAATTTGAATCATCACCGGTATTAGCAACTTTTGAAAAGATGAAGATTTTGCCTTTAAGATATATTTTTGTATATTGAGAGTGTATAATAAATAAAAAATTATCTATTAGAGTTACAAATTGAAGCAACACTAAAATTCTAAAATTCGAAGGTAACTAAAGGTGTGGGTTTAATATTCTTAATATAGCTGGGGATTTTTGATATGTCATTTAATTTTTGTTATGAAACATAATAGTAAAAACACCCATCGAATATACTATATATTCAAACAATTGGATGAGATTTTGTGAATATACAAAAAAGTAACACCATTTTTTTTAGAGTTAATTACATAGTTAGTCCCTATGGTTTGCATAAAGTAACATACTTAGGTACTAATAGTTTAAAATCACATTCTAGGGTATTAACTTTTCATTTTGTAACGTTTGGGGGTATTAAGGCTATTGTAGGCTTAAAATCACATTCTATTAGTACCTAAGTATGTTATTTTGTGCAAACCACAGGGACTACCTATGTTACTACCCTAGAAGTTAATACCTCAAAACGTTACAAAATGAAAAGTTAATACCCCAAAAGGTGATTTTAAACTATTAGTATCTAAGTATGTTATTTTGTGCAAACCACAGGGACTAATTATGTAATTAACTCATTTTTTTTAAATGCGAGCTTATCTACACCATCAATTAGAGGGATTTTTTTTATTATAATCATAATTTTACACACTGGTCAATTTAAAAAAGAGGGTACCGCATATCGAAAATGTCAGGATGTTAAGTTGACGAATTTTTAAAATAGAGTGTAAAAATGTCAGTTGGTATAAACCAAAGGATGTAAAGTTGCGATTTACTCTTTAAAAAAGTAAATAAATGTATAATTAATTTATAATGTACTTCATTTAAAAAATAATTATTATTACTTTTAATTATAACATCTATGAGTTCAACATCATATAGTACTCCATGCCTATTTTTCCCGGATGTAACCACAATATTTAATTCAATCAAATTTACCCTTTCTAATTTCCAAACTACATTTCAATCCAATTACTCTAAACTTTTCTAATCTCACACGTAATTCCTATCTCTCCTGCAACTCTCTACAGAAAATTACATTTTTTTTTTTGTTATTTGTCTTCCCTATCTCTCCTACAACTCTCTATAGAAAATTATATTTTTTGTTATTTGTCGTACAAAAGTATAAAGATTGCCTTTTATAACTAAATTCTACATGCTCTTTGTCCTTCATATTAATTGATGGTAACTTTTGAGTTAACTTTAAGATAAAACGATCATTTTGACCAAAGAACATAATATATAATTTATTTATAAAGGACATAATATGTAACTACTCGAATTCTTTTCTTTATTTTACTTTTTTATTTTCTTTATTTTTATTACTATTGTTTGTAGATTACCTAAAAATATTCTTAACTAATTAATTAACATGTTTTTTTATAAATGTATATGTGTTTGTATAATTTATTTATTTTCATTTGTTTGATTAAATTATTTATTTTTCTTATTTTACAATTACTACAAGTTTTTATACTATGCTTTACATTAATCGTTGGTATGATCAAGTTTTTTATTACTTTTACAATTATTATAAGTTATTCAAACCAAAATTAAATCGAAACGTGGATAAAAATAAGCACACCGGTCACGCGTTACGACTGGTCGTTTAAACATAGATAAAAAAGCAGGTCGTGATGTTGTATTTTTATAAATGGAGGGTTCCTAGGTACCACGGCCGGAGAGTTTTGTGGTACATCTTCCAGATGTGGTTTTGGAACTGAAGAGACGTTGCATCGACGATAGGAATTACTAGAACGTAGTTCCTGGGAAATCCTTTGGGCTAGATTCTTCTTCTGGTTTTCTTCCTGTGTGCGTACCAGTCCATAAATAAGAGTGTTAGCAAGCTCCACTGTTTCTTCAATTGTTTGTGGCCTAGCTGTTTTAACCATATCTCTGATCTCACTGATTAATCCTCAGATATAACGGGAGATTAATACTGGCTCTGGCGAGGCTAGTGTTGGTACTATCCTAGCATACTCAAAGAATTTGGTAGTAAATTCCCTACAATTTACCCGAATCATTCTATGGTTCAGGAATTTATTAGCAGTCTTCTCCTTTTCATGAGGAGGACATAATTTCCTTTCAACTATTTCCTTAAAGTTGTTCCATTCCATGTTATAGACCATGTCACTACCCCTCGATTGTAGAATGGTATTCCACCACTCTAATGCTTCATCCTTGAAAAGATTAGAAGCATACATGATCTTATCCTCATCAATACATTTACTTATTTTTAAGAATGCTTTCATCTTTTCTATCCAGCGTAAATCTGAAATAGCTCCTTCGTTGCCTGAGAATTCTATCGGTTTGCACGATAAGAATTCTTTGTAAGAACAACCATAAGAGATGGTTTTTTTTTTCTTTTGGAATTGGAGCTTTGATAAGAATACTGTTATCTACATTCACACCGTGACTCAGCTCGGTGTGCGTACGTTTACTGCCTATTACATATTTACATTATTATCGTTTATCGGCTTTTTATTAATAACGTCGATAATAAATGGCATGCATCTATTATTCCTTGGGCTACTATGTGTTCTATGGCACTTTTATCTACATGGTTCCTGTTATCATTATTATTCTAAACTTCCTGATTTACTTCGTTTGACATATGAATTGCAAACATTATCAGGTGTTAATATCACAGAATAATTTAAATAACAGATATTCAAGCACATTGAATCAAAACCGTCGAACATAGCGACATTCTACTCTTTTTATATATAGATATGCATCCATACAAACTACAACTGAAATTCTAAACGTTAGTGTTATGGGTGAAATTCTGAGCCCATATCCTGACACTATATCTTGATTTTATGATAGCTGATTACGATCAGGATACCGGACCAGGATATTGGTAACATCCTGAGGCAGTATCCTGACTATTACTAACAATTTGCTTGTAAACGCTGGTTACAAGTAACTAACGTTCATGAGGACCAAGTCATCCTGAAGACCCGCTCAAATGGGTTAGGATAAGGACGTTGATGGCGGAAGAATAGCTCTTATAACGGTCAGCATTGAAGAAAGGCGTATTTTATGGGAGTTGGTCAATGCTATTAATGTTGTAACGGTTATAGGAGCTTAAATCCTGGATTTGTGGTTAATATGCACGTGGAGAACGAGTTGAAACAGCCCCCCAACATTCAGAAAAGAATATTCTCAGTATCCCGGAATAATAGGGGAATATCCCGGATTTTTAGCATAGTTTGTTATTTCTTGTAACTATAAATAGGAGTGCCGGATCATAGGAATGCACACACTTTCGAGCTCTCATACTCGTACACTCTCATTTCTAGCTGCAAACATACACTAACACTCACAATTCACAATCATTGTAACACTTAGATTCGATCCGAGCATTATCCTGCACTGTATCCTGGTTATTCAAGCAATAAGAAGAACAAGGCAGCCGACGATTGTCAGCTCCCGAGGTTTTATGCCGGAGATCTAGATTGATCAAGGGCTTTCCTCGTATATCACGTGTCAACCTTTACATTTTTGCTCATTGTTTGATTATTGATATAGTCTGATATCCTCGGACTATATCCTGAAACTGTTTTTGCAAACAACTCAATTAGCATATTTCCAACACATTTTCTTAGCACACTACCTCACTTAAATAATTTGATCACTTAATTGCTTCGGTAATTTTTGACCAAAACAGTTAGTACTTCTATGCATCGATACATTATATAAGTGATATATATATATATATATATATATATATATTATCAAATTAAAGTAAAAGTATATATATATATATATAGTATATTGGGTTTGTGGTTTCTTAGAACTGCATTTATCTCTCGTCATATTTTCAGACGAGATTTTCTCCTTATCCTATTTCCTTCATTAATCAGTTCTTCACCATAATAGGGAAGTTCAGCTATGTTTTCATGACTCATGGATGGAAATATGGCTGGTATGGGTTCGTTGTAAGCTGGTATGGGTTCTCTATATGGCATGTAGGGATGTGGGTCGTTCATCAGATCTTGGAATGCCCAGTCATTGGTCCACCACTGTTCCAGTGGGTCCGGTGCTGGTAACTTGGGTAATTCATCAGGGTTGAACGCTAATATTGGTAATGGATTTTCTTGATTTGGTTCTGGGTACATTGGTATTGGTGCTATGGGTTGTTAGGGAATAAGGGTAATAACTGAGGTTCTGGTTTTGCTAAGAGATTAAGGTTGATTTCATTTTCTGCGGGTCGGAACATATAAAGATTAGCTAATCTCCTATCCAGTTCCTCCCACAGAGGTCTTGTCATAGGTATCTGTGCAGTCCCTTCTACTAAGGTTATTGTGGCTTCTTTATTTTTCCTTTTTATTCTATTTTCCCTTTTTTTTCCTTATTGAACCATCCCCTCTTCTTGGGAGGAAAGGCTTCCTCTGATTTTGCCTTAAAGACAAAAGATTCTTCGGTATCATCCTCATATCCGGATGCCGTCCCGGATGGTCATTCATCCATTTTAGAATCGGGCATGTGATGATAGGCGTCAGATGTATTTTGATCACTCATACTGTGAACTTAAAATTAGTCAAATAACATAAAAATATAACATATATATTAAGATTTATTCACACAGAATAACACATAAGTTATTTACATAAATTTCCTAACATAATTGTTTAAGTTTTAGGTATTACAAGAACACCTAAATGGCTTAAACCAGTGGCTCTGATACCACCTTCTGTCGCAGCCCTCGACCCCACCCTGGGAGCGGGAGCCCGCGAGCCTGACTAGTGGTATCGGTGTTTATTAAATTTGCAGCGGAATAAATCATTAGGATAATAGTTAGGAAATAATTTCAGAATTTGTAAAAAAAAGAGGGTACCGATGACGCATATTATAACAACCCTCCAAAATAAATTTCGACATCCCTAATATATTTAGAATGTCCCTATATGTCTTAAAACATAACCCGTATGCGAAAACCGAGCCTAAAATACCTTATATAATTAAAAATTTAATAAAAAACAAGATTTTGGGGTCGCTCGCGGGCCGCGAAGGCTTTGTCTTCGGGCTACGCGGGCTGCGACAGCTCAAGATCAGGTCGCACCCCCTACTGCCACGTGTCAGGTGTTGTGTCAAGACTACTTGACCGATTCAGCAAGCCTAGGGCCTACATACCCTAGCTCGCGGGCCGCGAAGGCTAAGCCTTCGGCTTACGCAGGGCTCGAGAAAAGGTCTGACCAGCCCTATAAATTGAGTTGACGAGCACAGTTCATAAATCGTTCAATCTTTCTTTCTCTCTCTCTCGAATTTCTATATAGTATAAGCTAAACTCGGGCATTATACCCCCCTAATTAACAAAGTTCTGCCCCTTTGTAAGTATTATAACCCCGGTTACGTATTAGATACGCTGCCCGATTGATCTAGGGTTCCGTAACGGCTGTCGTGGTTGTACCCGACGTAGTCGTTGGAATGCCGTCTCGAGGAGGGTATTATTAATGTAAATATTGGGTTATTATAGTAACACATGTGCATTGTTTAATTAATAGATTATAACTAGGAATCCACCAAGAAAAGTCGAAAGTAGCAATGTGAGTAATCTCCTTTTTGTAAACCTTTTTATCAACTGTTTTTACAAAACCTGTAACAATTTACAATGTGATTAGCAATGATTGAGTCTTTGTAGTTCTTCAATTACTGCCGGTATGTTGGGGTTTTGTATACAAAATGTGGAACACGTTACCATTGGACAACGGGATAGCTAATGTGAAATATGACCCACCAGTCAGGATTGACAATACTGAATGAGTAATTGTGTAGATATAAACATTGTGATTGCTCTCAATACTGTTAAAGGATAAATGCTTGTTGATTAAACTGGGATTTACTCACCAGTATTTCCCACTGACAAATGTTTTTAAAACGTGTTTCAGGTAACAAAATGTGAAAGCCAATTAGAAGCCAGCTGGAGAGCACTGAAGGCTTGGAAAAAATGTGGCTATAAAAGTTACCTAAAAGACGAAGTTTTAAATTCAATAAATTAGGGTTTATCCCTATAAACATGTTTGTAATAGAAGCTTGGGTTTTACCCATGTGTTTATTAATATAAGAATGTGGTATTTTACTCTGATAAAATATTTCATAACTACGGTCCTGATGAAATTTCCACTGCCAAATAATGATAAACCAATGATACCACCAAATCTGAGTTCGCGTCCGCCCGATCCCAGGAGATAGGGGCCAGGGGTTGCGACAGAAGGTGGTATCAGAGCTACAGCCACTAATTTCAGCCAAAGAGGTGTTCTGCTGAAAATTAAATTATCAGTTTTGTTAGGAAATAATCAATAAGATTATGTGCATACGTGTAGATTATTATTTTGTGTTATTTGACAATTTATTAGTTTACAGTATGAGTGACCAAGGACCTTCAGACGCTTACCATCAACTGTCCAGTTCACCTAGGGACGAAGGCACCTCTTCACAGCCTACCCTCTCAGGGTATTCGGCTGACAACGAAGATGGGATATTCATGTTCAAGGCCCAATCTGAAGAGCCATTCCCTCCCAATAAGAGAGGATGGTTCAGCAGAGGAGCGCATGAACGTAGGAAAAGGATGAAAAAGTTACAACAACAGTGAGTTTTAGCAGCTGCTAAAAGAGAAACAGATGCTCATACCCAGGATATGCTCAATAAGAGTCTAGCAAATTTTCATATCTTAATAACTACAGCTGCAGACCCTAATTTAGAATAACTCATAGCTCCCCAGCCATTACCATTGTTTCCCACATAACCCATGGACATTGAACTAAACCCAGCTGAGATTCCTAGGGTACCGGCACCCCCTCCTCTAGACTATGACCCATGGTTTGACGACCATAGGGAATACCGGCAACATTATCCAATCCCCATAGAGGAGCCCATGCAAGATCTAGTAGGACCCTATCCCGATTTGGATCCCCTAGACCCATATTACGATAATGACCAATACATCAGGGAGATTCTAGAGAATCCATACCCTCAGGAAGAACAGATGCCCCAATTCCCAGACCCAATACCAGCACCTGCACCACCCACGAGCACTGAGAATGTGCAAGAACTCCGAACCTTTGGTGAGGAGATTTTAGAAGAAAGTGAAAGAATGAGGCAAATAGGGGAACGACTTGTCTGGAAATATGACGAGCGTAATATGGAATTTTGGATGAACCCCTATCATTAAGAGTAATAATATATATATATATATATATATATATGTGTGTGTGTGTGTGTGTGTGTGTGTGTGTGTGTTTGAAAAAAAATCTTATATATATAATAATAATAATATATTGTAGTATAGACCATTTTGTGGTTAGTGATGCATATTAGTATTGTATTTTAATTCCAGTTGTATTTGTAATAAATATAGATGCCTAAAATAAAATAGAGTAAGTCGCAATGTTCAACGATTTTGGATCAACATGCTTGTTGTGTGATTGATGCATTGGATATTTTCATACGATATTAATATTTGGTAATTGTTTAAAATCCAGATGGCCGACGCAGCAAATCAAGAAAACCATAATAATGAAAATCAAATAAATAACAGTGAAATTCGACACATTGTAAGCCAAGGAATTAGGGATGCCATGCCAGCTATCATCCAAAATGTTAGGGACGCGGAAAATAATAATAAAAGTGGTAATAGAAGTAATCAAACCCATACAGAACCTAGTCACAGCGTGCACAATGGACCCATTTTTCAAATGCCAATTCCAAAAAGAAAACGAACCATGTCTTATGGTTGTTCTACAAAGAATTCTAGTCTTGTAAACCAATAGAATTCTCTGGCAATGAAGGACCCATTGCAGCTGATGCGTGTCGGTGTGTATATAATTTATAGTTATATTTTTAGCCCTTTTTACATGTTAGTCAAGTTTTAAATTTATAAACACGATATTTTACTAACACCAAACACACATATGGGTAAGTGCACCCATCTTGAGCGTAGTATAGTGTTGGTAAGATACCGAGGTCGTCCAAGGACACAAGAGCCTTTAATACCGGTTTATCCTCAACGTCTAATCAAATCAAAAGTTTAGAAAAATGTTTTAAACTAGAGAATAAAAACTAAAAATGCTGAAAAATAAAAATAAAAGTAAAAACAGATTGACAAGATGAATCACTTGGATCCGACTCGCCTTTAGTGTAACCTTTGATTATTTCCGCACTTTTGCACTTTTTAAGAGATTATCTTAGTTATAGTAGTAGGCCCCTCTTTTGAAGGTGATGTTACCCTCAACCCAGTAGTTTGAGTCAGCAAGGATACAATCCTAAAGGGTTGGATTATTGAAAGATAATTAATTAAGTTATTAATGCGTAATGTGGTAGGCCCCTCTTTTGAAGGTGACGTTACCCTCGGCTAAGTAGTCTTAGTCAGCAGGGATACAGTCCTAAATAGCCGGGTTAATGTTTTAATAGTAGCTTACATATGAAGGGATCAAGGAGATCGGACCCCCGCCATCCAATACCAGTGGGTATTAAAGGAAGTCCTACTAAAGTTGATCCAGGTCCTTGCAGGATCTATACACTGAACAAGGCAAGACTCTTACCAAACCATTCCCTTAACCCCCGACTAGGTAGCCAACATATCTCCATATAGACCGTGGAGATATGAATGGTGTAAATCTTTTATTTTATATAGACAGTAAAATAACGCCAAGACACCACGGACAAATGATAAGGAAGATTCATCTTCAACATAAGAAACTAGTTGTTAAAGTCATTTATACATAACCAAATAAAAAGTGCGAAAAGATTAAAAATAAAAAGTATTACACTAAATGCTTGTCTTCACCAAGTGATGTAAGAGACTTAGGCAAACATGGCCTTTGATTGTCAAGAACTCTTACGATCAATCTTGGATCCCGAGACTACTCACACACTCTATGATGGATGATGGATGATGGTGGTGGATGTGGGTTGTGATGGTGGTGGTGGGTGGGTGAAGTGTGAGAGAGGTGGTTTGCCAAGGGATGGTTTGCAAATGAGCCAAGCACCCCTATTTATAGCCTGCACAGAAGCCCGGACATGGCCCCGTGTCCATTGGGCACGGCTCCGTGTCCACCCATCTTCTCTTTCTTCATTAAATGCAGTTTGTCTGCATTAGTTGACCACGCCCCCGTGTCCGCTAGGCACGACCCCGTGTGAAAAAGCGTATCTGTACTATCAAGATTTTCCTAGATTATGCGAATCTTAGAGTTGACCACGGCCCAGTGTCCGCTGGGCACGCCCCCGTGGTGGGTGATAGAAGCTTCTACAACTTTGTCTTTTCTGCAGACAATTGGGCACGCCCCCGTGCTCATTGAGCACGGGGCGTGTTTAGCCTTCTGTTCTCTTGTTTTTGCTTGGGAAGATGCTGTCGAGGGGTAGGACATGTCACGTTTATTCCTTTTCTTGTATTTATGTTAGATTTAGCTGCCTTTTTGCTTCTTTTGTTCATTTGAGCTCATTTAATCATGAAAATACAAAAGGAAGACAAAAACACACTTTTTCTAACATTAGTACTAAAAAAGGGTTAGTTTTATGCCACATTTGATGTAATTTATATGTTGCATTTTGCACAAATCAAATACCCCCACACTTGAAGCTTTGCTTATCCTCAAGCAAAACTCTTTATAATGTGGCTTACACTCCCAAATGGAATGGGTAGAAGAGAAGGTTTTTGGGCTTGTCATAGAGTGTCGGGATTCCAAGATTTTTATTAGGTTTTATTTTTATGTTATTTACAATCCTATTCGTCATGATTTATTTAAAACTTTACATAAGAGAAATTATTTATTAGGGCATAACATGCCTCTTTAAAATTCCATTTATATACAAGTTCACATACCTCACGGGGGATCACTTAACACTCGGCCGAAGATGTATTTTAGTGAAACACTCGAGAGCGGCATGGAACTTACTCCTACCATAAGCTTGCCAAGCAATCAATCCTCCTCCTTTTTAACTATACACCTTTGTAAATATCAAGAGGACTTTGGGGAAGGGTTAGGCTTGGGTTAAAGGTAGGTGGTTGGGTTAGTGGTTAGTAGAAAAGGGCGAAAGGCGTAAAAAGCGTCGGTTTTCGTAAGACTTTTTATTTTTGTAACTTTTTATTTTGATGAAGCAATTCTTCAAACAAAGTTCTTTTTTATAAACTTGTTTGTTTATTTCTTTTGGCTTCATCATTATTTTTTTTTTATAAGGAAGTCATATGAAAAACCGAGCTTTTTACTAAAACAAAGGGTTAAAATTAAAAAAGGGTTTTGGTGGGTAAAAGGGTGTTTGTTTTGTGGATTAAGAAATGAAAAGGTTTAGGCTCAAAGGGGTTAACTAGGGGGATTTTGGGTAGGTGGTAAAAAAAATAAATAAATAATGGTGTAGAAATAAAAAGGGTTAGTCCTAATGCCTCCATCATTTACTAACTCGAGTTTAAGTTGGTAAGGACTGGGAATGCATCGTTGTGGCAAGTTCTAGAGTTGTAAGAAACCAAGCGGCTATTCACACAAGAAACGAAGAATGAGCATTTAGTTTAAAGATGTGTATTTGTATGCTCAATAAAGCCTCAAAACTCACTTTTTGTGGGAATGGGTTTTTAATATGATCAAGTATATATAATCAAATTTTAACTAGACTTGTTATACCGTTTCATAATTTTCTTATGTTGGTTCTTTTTACCACGACGCTATCGGTTGTAAATTTGTAAAAATATAACCTTTTTTTGAACTTGAAATTCCCAAATTAAACCTAGACAAGTAAAAAAAATGAAAAAATTTTGAAAAAATTTGGGGTGTTTAGCGGTTCCAATAGAGTTTTGTGTAAGGCTTGTAATTAGGACTTGCAAAATTCAAGGTTTTAGCATCCCCCCCCCCCACTTAAATTACACATTGTCCTCAATGTGTCCCAAAAATAAGTTTTTAGGTTTATTGAATGTGTAAAAATATATGAAAAAGCAAAAAATTATGTGACTGGGCGTCTGGACACGGCCCCGTGGTGTCCGGGCACGGCCCCGTGTTCAGATCGCCAATAACAGAAAATAAAACAAAGTAACAGAAGGCTGGACACGGGGGCGTGTTCAGTGAGCACGCCCCGTGTCCAGGTACCTGATCTGGGCCTTTTTCTGCAGATGGTTGAGCACGGGGCGTGTTGGATGAGCACGACCCCGTGCTGAACTTGCTGTAATGAAGAAAAATTATCGGGTGGCCCTGTTGTTATGCATGGGGTGCTGGTTCAAGTTTCCCTTGGTATCCTTCACCATCCCGAGTGTGTTTTAGCCATTACATTATCATCCAAACACCGATTTATTAATACCATCATTCATTCAAATAGAGAAAGTTACATAATAATCCATTAATCCTAATAAGTTAAAATTTTAGATAAATAGGTCAAAAGAAACACAAGAAGTCTAAACCAAGAAGTTCTAGCCTAAAGTTTATTCTATTAGCAAAATTTCCGAAAAGATAATTCTCTCGGTTGGATGCGGCTCGAAGAACTTCTTCCTCCGGACATGGGTCCCTCACATGTCGGCGAGCCATTCTTCTATCTCCCTTGGGAGAAGAAAGGCGAGCTCGTTGGCATTAGTTTGAGGGGGTGCAACCTCCATCGGGACTTCTTGCAATTCGTCAAGAGGAGGCTCCGCTGGAATGTCATCCCATCCGGTGGGATTGTTGACTCCAAGTGCTAGGTTCCAATCCTCTTGAGGGAGGATTGGCTCCATGGGAGGTGTCACAAGAATGTTCAACCTCTGGTGCAAGAGGTTGATTTCTTGAAAACTGTTTTCCAACCCTACTGTAAGATAATTTATACAGTCTATGAGGACCTCCTCTACCGATGTCATCTCATCAAGAGCTTCACGCAATGCCATCACGTAGCATACGAGAGTTGCTTAGATTGAGGACCTCCGTTCTCTTCGACTGTTTCTGGAATGTGCTGACGAAGTTCCACTGTTTTGGCTCGACATTCTACGAAAATAAACTGAAAAGAGTTCATTTAAAGAAACTGTTTGTGTAGAACGCCTCTGATCGACTCGTTTCGGGTCCGTACACGATCCTACATGTGGTATCAGAGCTCAGGATGAGGAGTTCTACTGATTTCAGCTTGATTTCATCTTGTTTTCTAACTTCTACACCTTCTTTTATCAATTGAACAAGTTTTAACGGTTAAAATGGCCTGAATTTTTCACATCATAAGCGAATTTGTGTTTTAACAAACCCTTGAGAAAATTGGACCTAAAATCGAGCTATAACTTGATCAATTTGACAAAGTTCAGACCGAAATGATGACATCAGCATAATCCCGTTTGAATTTGCACCTAATTTCGATTGAAATTGTTGTTAATTCCGCTTGAGATAGTCTTATTTCGCTTCAGATTGTAATTCCGCTTGAAAGTTTCAAACGAAATAAGTGATTTCGTTTCAAGTTGTGATTCCGTTTGAAAAGTTCATACGAAATTAGGGCTTCCGTTTGAAAAGGGTATTCCGTTTGAACTTGGTATTCCACTTGAAAAGGGTATTCCGCTTGAGTTGTGATTTCGCTTGAAAAGGTCTGTGTTTGAAATCTTGATTACCGAATCATGGAAGAAGAATTCTATAATGCGTTTGCTACATCACCGACTACTCCAGCTACCATTGCTCAAAACTTGAACTCGGAAAATGAAACTGGAACGTTGCAAAAACCCCCGAAACTTATGGGAATTGAAGAGTACCATGGCTGGAAAAATCGTTTTGAGAATTGGGTTCAGGCAAATCATCTAAGAGCTTGGGAAAGCATTGAAACAAAATATGTTAGACCACAGACCGCTTTGAATGTTGATAAAATTATCTTAGAATTTTCAGACAAAGAGAGAGATAGTTATAAAGGAGAGAAAATGATGTTTAGTCTTTTACAACAAGCTGTCAAAGAGGACATTTTTGTTTTGCTTCAGCATGATGGTAGTGCTTTCTCAATATGGGAGGCACTTGAGAAGAAATTTGAAGGAAGTACGGAAATGATCAATAGCAAAAAATCATTATTGAAGAAAGAATTTGAGTTGTATGCCAGGTGAATCTACAAAGACTCTCATTGAGAGATATTGTCATCTTGTGCGTACCATGTCTCAGTTGAAAATTACTAAAACTCCAGCAGAATGGGTTGAAAAGTTAGCTGATGCTTTACCTCAGAAAGAATGGGGTACATATCTCATGATTTTAAAGAATACAGGAGAGTTTAGTAGATTGTCAATTGGACAGTTTATTGAAAAGCTTGAGGGACAGGATCTTGAACAACAAAAGATTGCCAGAATGAACAGCTCGAGCAATCAACAAGGCATCAAATTGTACTATAAAGGAAATGTTCAAACTGTTGAAGCAAGTCCAAAGATCCAAACTGCTTTTAGTGCAGGAAATTCATCTGGATCAGTTAGTCAAAGTTCACCCAACACTAGTGGATTTTCAAATGTCAATCCTCCAAGTGTTCAAAGTTCAAATGTTGGTAATGGACATATGATTCAGTGCAATGTTGCGTTGCATCTTCAAAATGGTCAGAATTTTTCTGAAGAAGTTTTTAAAAGTCATATGGCATTACTGGTTACTGCTTTGGAATCGTATGAAGGATTGATTGCTAGAAGAATTGGTAATCCTATGCTAACCAAGGAAGATTATGACCAGATTGATGCAGAGGAATTGGAGCTTATGGATATTAAATGGTGTTTAGCAAGTGTTCTGAGGAGAGCTGAGAAATTCAAAATGATTACAGGAAGAAATGATTTCTTAGATGCAAATGTCTCTACTTTAGGTTTTGATAAATCTAAAGTTACTTGTTTTCGATGCAGGGAGAAAGGACATTTTAAGCGAGAATGTAAAGATCAAGAAGCAAATGGAGCAAAGAATCCGTTTGGTGGACATGATTAGTATCGGAAGTCTATATATCAACAAATTGCTCATCAACCGCATCAACAAAAAGAACCACAAACCGCGTATGCAAGAATGATCGAAGATGCAAATAAGAAAGCTTATTATGGTATCATTGATCAATATGATGAAAAGATGGCTCCAGGATTTAGCTGGGATAGATTTGTGGATGAGAATAGGGAGTTTAAAGCTTTTATTGCTCAAATTGTTCAAAAGCCAGAATTGATGAAAGAATGGATAGCAGTGTTAGCTGATGAAGAGAAAAGTCAAGATGAAGAATCTGTTTCTTCTGAAAACAGTTCAACATATATTAGTGATGATGATGAAGAAATTGAACAGATAAACATTGGAAAAACTCATTTATCTTCTGACAGTTTTGAATTTTATTTTGCAGATAAATTGAAGAAACTTAAAGAGAGAAAAGCTGCAAAAGAAATGGAAGAAGTTAAGATTGTGGAGATTGAAAAGATTTTTGAAGTGGAAAAGGTAGTTGAAGTCGAGAAGATTGTGGAGATTGAAAAGATTATTGAAGTAACTAAACCCTGTCTTACATGTTTGGAATCTTGCAAACAATGTGAAGTTAAAGATGAAAAGTTTAGTGAGCTTGAGAAGTTGAAAGAGAAGTTGCTGTTTGATGTCAAGAATGTAAAAGAATCATACGATGTGTTAAACAGAACTGTAAATAGTTTGCAGAAGACAAATTCTGAAAGAGAAGATGCTTTGACAATGATGAATGCAACAATGATGTCCAAACAAAAAGAGATCAATTACTACATTGAAGAATGTGCTAAGTTGAAGCAGGAGTTGGAAATTGAAAATTTTGAAAATGAAAGAATCAGACGATTACTGAAAAGTTATTCAAGTTCTGATTACTTAATTGACAGAATTTATCCAACTGTTGTAGGTTTTGAAGTGTTTGACGACAAGAAGCCGAAGAAAAAGGATACTGGTAAGAAACAGAGTGTCAGTTATAACAAGTGTCCGCCTCCAATTTGGGAAGGGTATTCGCCTAGAAAACCGAATGAAGAACAAGTAAAAAAGGCTGTCAATATAAAGTTAGAATCTGAGATAACCGATGTATTACCAGACAATATTGACATCACATTCACAGCGTCCGACATAGATCATGAGTCTGAGTTAATAAAAAGGATGGTCGATCAAGTGTTGGATAAGGATGAGGAGTCCGAGTCAATGTCCGAGTCTGGGAGTTCGAGTTCGTCTGTCAGGAGTTCAAAGTCGTCGGGAAAACGGGTTTATAGTAAAGAATTTTTGTTGTCAAAATCTAATTTGAATGACGAAACATTTGAATTGGCATACACTTTGAATGATTCTGACAAATTATATTTTGATAAAGAATTTCCAATAAGAGGTGTTAAAACTGAAATGATCAAAAAGGTTTTCAAATTGACAAAAATTAATATTTCTAAAATAAAAGATTTAAATCTTAATGAAAAACCTAAAAAATACACTTCAAGAGAAAAACAAAAAATGAACAAAATTTTAAACAAGAAAAGGAGTTATGGTTCTGGTTTCCAAAGGAAATCAAACCATAACAGTATTTTCAAAAAGAAAGGTCTTGGTTTTATTACACCAGAAAATTATAAAAATGAGAAAATTTCTAAAAATACAAAATTTGTGTCAGGAACTTCTACTGAGGATGAAAAGAAGAGCTCATTCTGGAGACAGTCAAATCAGGAATTTCTTGCTGAAAAGAAGAAAACTGAAGCTCATCAGAGAAAAGAGACTAGAACTTGTTACAGATATCAAGAAGTTGGTCACATCGCCTGGAACTGTCCTAAGGCAACCAACACAAAACATGGAGTTTCAGAAAACTCAAAGAAATAGTTGTTGATAAAACCGAACCACCAACTAAAAAATTTAAAGTGTTTAAAAATTCTATATATGAAGTTGGTGAGTGTTCAAAAAGGTTTTACAAGCGAAGGGGAGATCTTAACAATCAAGCTTGGGTTGTTAAGAAATCAGATGTAAAACCTGGCGATGAATCTGATTCCACAAAATCAGAAGAGCCACAAGTTATTAAAAATGATGAAAACTCAGTTCCGCCTTTGGACGATGTTCATCTTCCACAATTGCGGATTGAGAACTTTAAATCAAAATTTGGGAAAGTTGAGATCTCAAATCAATTTTATTCTGAAAATAATGAATTTGATGTTGAGAAAACGTTTAATGGAAATGTGAAAAAGATTTTTGGAAAGATGATCGAGGGGAAGGTTACTGGAGTTAAAGATTTTTATAAATCTAAGAAGGCAACTTACATCCCCACTAAAACTGAGGAAGTCACACCCAAGGAAGGTCAGGATTGGGTGTCCATATTCTTTGTTTGAAAAACCTGACTTGCCGGAGCTCCCAGGTTGGTAAGAGTGGAGCAGGAATCGGCATCTTTCTTGAGAAATTCACTTCGGTGATATTTCGTCTTACAAGTGGTAAATCAGGGACATTAAGTTGTACTTGATTGTCTACAAGTGTTATTTGTTGGTAATATCTAAAATTGTTATATTTTTCAAGTGGTTGAAAGAACAAGGTGACGAAGATCCCCTAACCTACAAGTGATTTTTTATTAAATCAACAAAACTAATTTTCCGGAAAAATCATTTTGATTAAAACAAACTTAAATGTTTTGAAATCATAATGGGAAAATGGTTTGTTGTAAGGGGGAGTTCTGATTGTTTATGCCAAGTGGATGGCGATTTGAAGTGATTCGATATCAGTTGTCACTTTATATGTACAGTTTGTTTTCAAATTTCCTTTAAATGATTTTGAATTTTAGGGGGAGTAAGAATTTTCTGAAAATCCAAAAACATTTGAAAATTTGAAAAAGCCAAAAACATGATAAAAACAAAAATGAGTTTTGTTGAGAAAAGAGGAAATGATAGTACATCAGTGGACGATCACAGCATGCTAAAGAATTGGAAAGATAAAAAGTGATAAACGGTCTCACTGATGATGTGCCAGTAGATTTTGCACATTTAGTAGATTGTGACGAGATATAAACCTAAATTTCAAACTTACTTATATCGTGGGGAACATCTCTAGGATATATGGGTAACCCCCGAAATCTTGTTTGAAAGGTCCCTCTTTCTGAGATACTAGGTCTTTATACTCAGTGATATCTGGGGTATTATCCCGGGACTTCTGATTTTGTGGAAGCAATGGCCTAGTCCCCGGAGAATACTTTACGCTTGCTTGAAATATAGCCCACCCTCAGCATAAAAAATGATGAAACATTGAAAAATGCTAATCATGTGCTGTTGAAAATAAAAGATCCTCTAAAGGGGACACACCAAAAGTCGAAGCCGTCATCTCTCTGCTGAACGGAAGTTCTGGCCTGAGCTCTCACGGCCCTCGCATTTAACCCCTTATAGATATCATCTGTGGTATACTCACCTGTAAGACTGAATATTGGGATCTGGATACGGGAGTATATTCTGAGGTGGGACACGCGAATAAGTTTAAGTGCTTAAAACATTAATCTCGTATCTCGAAACAGTTGAACTTTGTGTGAAAATTTAAGTGGATCAGTATACTGACAATCTAAGTGAAACGTTTAGAACTTAAAATGTTTAAAAGCTTAACGGTGTTGGTGATTTGTCTCAAAAACTGATATGATCCTCTTACACAAACTCACAAAAATATTGTTTGTAAATATTTCTTTACTGCATTTCATTTAAATCAAAAATTCCAAAAAGATTTTCGAAGTGTTTTAGCATAAATTTTTGAAAAAATTCAAAAAGATTTTCGACAACTGATGTTGGAGAGCTGATATTCAAAATTCCAAGTGCTAAACATGATGAGCATTTCGTGAGGGGGAGTACGTGTTTAAATGAGAAAAAGATTTGGTATGTTATTGACTACAAATGGTCATCAGAAGCTTTTAAAGTGTTAAATCATTCTGGAAAGATATTTGCTAGTAATATATAAATTTGTCAAATTTTAAATTTGTAAAATTTACTTTTGGGTAGAGACGTGTGCAGGTTAGCCAGATTCTTGATCCTGAGCTGATTAAGAGCCAGGTTATGATCTTGGACCTGATGTTCACGCAAGCTGAGGATATTGATGAACTTAAGGAATCAAGAGACCTGATCAAGAAGAGTATAGAGCCAGGTTGCGATTCTGGAAGAGAGCGATCAGACTGATAAAGACTGAAGACGTTGAAGACTCGACACTTAAGACTCGTCAACATTCGAGGGGGAGTCTGTTGGTGCATGCGTCTGTCGACTTCGTCTTGTATCGAGTCTTGTATTGTATTAGATAAATCAGAGCACGCAAAACGAGAAAATAGGTTAAATGGCAAGTTCAGACGAAATTACATGATGTAATTCCATTTGAAATGGATCAGGGATTTCAAACGAAATCACCTTGGAATCACCTTGGTGATTCCGTTTGAAACTGTAATTCCGCATGAACCTGATTCCGTTTGAGTATGTTCAAACGGAATTAGTTTGCCTATATATAGTGGTTGCCTGATTTCGTTTGAGTAAGTGAGTGTATGTGTGTTTCCGGAGCCGAAGTGCTGCCGAAGTGTTGTTTCGCTGTAAAACTTTGTTAAGTTAATCAGAACAACAGTTAAAGTGAATATCTTGCTGAATCACACACAATATGTCTGTTTCCGCCTTTCATATTGTGTAGAACGCCTCTGATCGACTCGTTTCGGGTCCGTACACGATCCTACAGAAACAGTAACCTCAGACACGGCCCCGTGCTCAATGAGCACGGCTCGTGTTCACCTTTCTGCTGGTTTTGGAACAAGGAATCTTGGAGTTTCAAATTATTTTTCCAACTTAAGAAGCGTTTTTTAGCAGAAATAACTTAAAACAATGTTGTAAAACTTATTTTTAACAAGATTCCTTGCACAAAAACCTAACAAACATCACAATAAAGCTTGGAATCATGGTGATCTCAAGCTCTAATGGAGGTGTTGAGGTAAAAAATGAAGAAGAAGGGAATGGACAAGAGAGGAAAGGACAAGATGGTTGTTGAGAACCTTCTTTTAGAAAATACCTAGGATGGTATGTGTGAAGATCTCACCAAATCTCTGTCCCTGGAATGGTCCAAATGTGCAGGATTCTTGGCTGCATTTATAGAAAACGACAGCACGCTGTACACGGCCCCGTGTTGGCTGGACACGGCCCCGTGTGCAGGCAGGATCCTGACACGTTTTGTCCGTATTCTGACAAAAAGTCAGAAGGAAATCTTTTGGTGGACACGGGGGCGTGTTGACCTGGACACGGCCCCGTGTCTAGAGGCTGTTTATGAAGTTTCGTCTATTTCTAAGGAATTTATCCGGATCGGGCGGTTCCTTACTGGATGGAACAACCCCAAAGTGCCTGAGATACCTTAATTGCTTTAGATTAAGACGAGAACGCAAGAGGTTGTCGGTAAGGGTGATTCCTATGCTAAATGTAGGTGGACAAGTCCAACCCTTTCCCGGGCTCTCGTTAAAGAAGGTGTATGCCGAATCGCTCAGGTCTATGTATGCACCGAACGAAGTCGATGGGGAGTTCTTCATGGCACAATCGACACAGGGACGACTATCGCTCAAGTCTTCGCTAGAGTTAGAGGTAATATCGGGAACAACGAAGTTGTTTTTATTCGAATGCGATCCCAACAATTCTTCTTGGGTATCGTCTTGAGATGGAAATTCCAACTAAAGTTCTTTTAACCAGTTAAGAATTAAATCGTCTAGTTGAAATAATTCATCAAGAAACATTTCTCCTAGAAGATTCTGTTGAGAGCATTCGAGGGAGATGTAAGGATTATTTTTTACTTTCGCCCCTCCTAAGGCTACAGGAAAAGAATGGGTCTATATAATGGGGCTTATAATTTAGAAAATAACATTCTAAATCTTTATGGGGGCCACCACATTTTTGACACCACGTACCATAAGAGTGCCGAAAGTAAAAAATATCAGTATCACTCATGTTTGTGTCAGAAATTACCAACCGTCGGGATCTTACGGTTCTGTTTTCAGTAACTGATACTTGGGCACGGGGCGTGTTGAGTGGGCACGACCCCGTGTTCAGCTACTGTCTGACTTAAAACAGGATTGCCAGTACCAAATATTGGGCACGGGGCGTGTTCAGCGGGCACGGCCCGTGCTGAGTTCTGCAGAAGCTGAAAATTTCAGAAAAATCCTAAAAAAAAAATAGAAAAATAAGAAAAACGATTAGGCAGTTGATTCCTAACTTTCTTAAAATCCTTGTGTCCCCGGCAGCGGCGCCAAAAACTTGATGCGTGTCGGTGTGTATATAATTTATTGTTATATTTTTAGCCCTTTTTACACGTTAGTCAAGTTTTAGATTTATAAAACACGATATTTTACTAACACCAAACACACATATGGGCAAGTGCACCCATCGTGAGCCTAGTATAGTGTTGGTAAGATACCGAGGTCATCCAAGGACAAAAGAGCTTTTAATACCGGTTTATCCTCAACGTCTAATCAAATCAGAAGTGTAGAAAAATGTTTTAAACTAGAGAATAAAAACTAAAAATGCTGAAAAATAAAAATAAAAATAAAAACAGATAGACAAGATGAATCACTTGGATCCGACTCGCCTTTAGTGTAACCTTTGATTATTTCCGCACTTTTGCACTTTTTAAGAGATTATCTTAGTTATAGTAGTAGGCCCCTCTTTTGAAGGTGACGTTACCATCAACCCAGTAGTTTGAGTCAGCAAGGATACAATCCTAAAGGTTGGATTATTGAAAGATAATTAATTAAGTTATTAATGCGTAATGTGGTAGGTCCCTCTTTTGAAGGTGACGTTACCCTCGGCTAAGTAGTCTGAGTCAGCAGGGATACAGTCCTAAATAGCCGGGTTAATGTTTTAATAGTAGCTTACATATGAGGGGATCAAGGAGTTCGGACCCCGCCATCCAATACCAGTGGGTATTGAAGGAAGTCCTACTAAAGTTGACCCAGGTCCTTGCAGGATCTATACACTGAACAAGGCAAGACTCTTACCAAACCATTCCCTTAACCCCCGACCAGGTAGCCAACATATCTCCATATAGACCGTGGAGATATGAATGGTGTAAATCTTTTATTTTATATAGACAGTAAAATAACGCCAAGACACCACGGACAAATGATAAGGAAGATTCACCTTCAACATAAGAAACTAGTTATTAAAGTCATTAATACATAACCAAATAAAAAGTGCGAAAAGATTAAAAAAAAAAGTATTACACTAAATGCTTGTCTTCACCAAGTGATGTTAGAGACTTAGGCAAACATGGCCTTTGATTGTCAAGAACTCTTACGATCAATCTTGGATCCCGAGACTACTCACACACTCTATGATGGATGATGGATGATGGTGGTGGATGTGGGTTGTGATTGTGGTGGTGGGTGGGTGAAGTGTGAGAGAGGTGGTTTGCCAAGGGATGGTTTGAAAATGAGCCACACACCCATATTTATAGCCTGCACAGAAGCCCGGACACGGCCCCGTGTCCACCCATTTCTCTTTCTTCATTAAATGCAGTTTGTCTGCATTAGTTGACCACGCCCCCGTCTCCGCTGGGCACGACCCCGTGTGCAGAAGCGTATCTGTACTATCAAGATTTTCCTAGATTCTGCGAATCTTAGAGTTGACCACGGCCCCGTGTCCGCTGGGCACGCCCCGTGGTGGGTGATAGAAGCTTCTACAACTCTGTCTTTTCTGCAGACACTTGGGCACGCCCCCATGCTCATTAAGCACGGGGCGTGTTCAGCCTTCTGTTCTCTTGTTTTTGCTTGGGAAGATGCTGTCGAGGGGTCGGGCATGTCACGTTTATTCCTTTTCTTGTATTTATGTTAGATTTAGCTGCTTTTTTGCTTCTTTTGTTCATTTGAGCTCATTTAATCCTGA
>JARYGA010009803.1:0-34491 GCA_030545235.1 Helianthus tuberosus | reverse complement strand
TACATTTTGGTTTTCATAACAACATACATAGTGTAAGTTTTAGAAACAACCTTCATGATCTCAAAATATCCCATATAGTTTGAAAACATTTTTAACATAGTATATTTACTTAATATATCAAGTGCATGATTTCAAAAACATCATTCATGTTTTCAAAAACCTTATACATAATTTCAAAATTCATCTCGCATGATGTTAAAACATTTTTATACTTATCTAATACACATACTTTATGATTTCAAAAGTATTATGTAAGGTTTCAAAAACATTAAACACATTTCTAAAAGAACCCCATGCATAGCTTTCAAAAACATTTTCTCATATATTGACTTAACCTTCAAATTCTGCTTCATATGTCGCCTTGGCATATCTAGCACCTCAACTTCATGAGCATTTTACCTCGTGTATTGACTTAAGCACGTCTAGTGCAAGGTTTTGAAACGCCTCCCGCTTTTCAAATCCCAAAATCCATATGGGATCTTATTACCTTCACAATTAGATCCTTGTGGATGGTTACCGCTCAAATCGGAGTCCTTAATTGGATTCCATTTGTACCTTAATTCAAATATTACGATTCCTTGTAATCGAAAACAAATTTTCTTTTTAAGATCTTCCTATCTTTATAGTTAGATTCTTGGAAATGTTTAAAGTGACAATCGAAATCCACGGATTGGATACCTGGTGTGCTTTAAATACATGTGCATAATTAACAAAACAAATTATCAAAATGATAACAAATTAAAGATCAAGTTAAACAATTTTGTGGTTATGTGATTATGTGTTATGTGTTTTCTTTTGTGTTTTTAATTTCGTTATCCAAATCCTCGTAGAATCTTCCATATCTTCATATGAGTGATTCACAGTAGGATATCCAAAGGTACTACCTTAAATCCTTAATTGGCTTCTATGTAATAGTTAAGACTCTTGGATTATATAGTACCATTCAATAATTCAAAGAGACCCCTTGAGTGGTCTAAGTCAAAAAGATTTATTCAGAATCTGGTTAAGAATGGCATGTGATGATATAGCTGAACAGACTCCTTGGTAGTCTATTTAAAGAGATCAATTGTCGATTTAATTAAAAGGACCCTATGGTGGTCTAATCACAATCATCACAAGTCCTTTCATTGTTTTCTTCCCCTACACATTATAAAATGCACTGTGTGGACTATGCAAGGAATTACGTAATTATGGATGCATACATAATTATGAAATTCAGTGCACGGAAACCACAGTAAGACTTATCATGTGTAAGAACCTATAGTGGCCAAAATAATGAAATGTAAACAATGTAATGGAGGTACAGTGGACGTACCAATGTCGCTTTATATACTTGTATATAAGTGTCCCTCTTACATTACAAACATGATGTTATTTAAAGTTACTAGAAGTTCAGAACTCTAACCAGTGTTGTTTTATCTTCTCGACTTCATGTTTTGAGCTCTCACAAGTTTCCTCTAAATAAATTTCCGGACGAAATTTCCTGAAGTAGGGGAGACTATGACACCTGTGCCTCCACGGCCATCAAAAAAATACCAAATCAATAAAATATTTTATTTCATACTTGGGATTTGTATAAATATGTGTATCATTTGCACATAACAATTCTTGTTCGATTTCGATCTCTAAATCGCTTTCTGGGAAGTTATACGTGAACTGATGCGTAAAAGTAATAAGTTTAACGCGAAAAACACTCCGGAATAGTGACATGGGCTTAACATACCTTAAATAACCTTTACATAACATAGAAATAAGTTTTGGAAGGTTTGGTGTGTCGAAATCAAGTTTATTCGCTTATAGGGACTAATTTCGACAAACTGTGAAAGTATGCCGATTTGTCCTGTAACAAACATTCTTGAACTTGATCATAAGTTAAACATACCCTAAATATCCTTTAAATAGCTTAGAAATAGGCTTTGAGGGGTTCGGTGTGCGAAAATAAACTTTTTGGTCATTCAGGGACAAAAAACATCAAAAAGTGCATAAGTTTACATTTTCTCGCATATCTTACGTTCTGAATACATCCGGACATCCAAAAAATTGTGTAATCATTAAAGTATTTTTTTAGTGATTGGCATGATAAAATTCCATTCGTCGCGTAATTAGGATCGTTTTTCGCGTCCGTTCGTGTTTCGTCATAATTAACCGAACAACGCAACCGTACGGCCAAACGAACCGATATCGAGATATTTTTGAGCATGTTTCATGTCCCTTATGTTCATCATTGTAGAGCCTTGAAAATGTCTTAACGGGCTTTAAACGTGTCAAGAATGGCCTTATACATGTGCAACGACCAAAACTGCACCTTTTGAAACTTGTTTGTTGATCCCCAGCTCAGGAGGGGCACGTAAGACCCCCCTTGATTCTTACGCGGCCCGCGTAAACTTCCCAGACCTGCACAAATCAATTTCCAGCTTGTTCCAGTTGTTCCCCATGTTTACAAATGATTTTGAACACTCTATGGGTTCATTTAGGGGTGCACATGGTATTACAAATCAGTGGGTGCAAGTGTAAGGCCAAGATCAAAGATCGTTTTTCGATGAACGATCCTAACGGTTACTCGAAATCTATATAAACCCCAAGCCTTTCATTTGCAACCCACACTTGATCTGATTTCATTCTCTAAGTTGGAGTTCCTACACTCCATACCTGAGAATTTGCAGATCAAACCTCCATTCTTGGACCTCTTGTAAGTATTCTTTCGTTCTTTTATGCGTTTTTAAGCGTGAAAGTCAAACAGTGTTTGACTTTCTGCATTGACCAGTTTATGGTCAACACAAAGTTCGTTTGAACTTCGCAACGTGATCGTAATCACCACGATGGTTATAGTCCTTTGTGACTATACCTACTGATTACCACGTTATTTAGGCGTAGTGACGAGTCATAGTTTCTGTGACAACTCGAAATTTAGAACCTTTCGTTGTATGCTTAAACGTGTGACTAGTTAACTTATGTGATTTAATGAATGATAAGTGAAACTTTTATATGATTATGTGTTATGTTATATGTATGCTTGTGTGTATGGTATGTGTATATGATTAAGTGAGCCGAGAACCAAGAACCCGACTCGAGACCATGTGGTCTCGAGTGAACAATGAAACAATGGGCCGGATGGGCCTTACACCTCAATTAACCCAACCGAGAGCCCATTAGGGTGCATTACTTGGAGCGGATATATAAACTTGATAGATAGCCATGTTGCCATTTTCTTTGGACAACACACTCACCCATACACACACTCCATCCTCTTCACTAAAACCCTAAGCCACAACACCCTCCTCCCTCACTCTCGGATCAAACCGGTGACATTAGGGGCTCTCGGATCGACACACACACACTCGTTTGGAAGCTTCATACTCACCTTTGAAACTCATCAACCGGTTAGTGTTTATGATACTTGTTGGTTAGTGTTTATGATACTTGTTGGTTAGTGTTTATGATGTTTGATGATATGATTTAACTAGTGTAGTGGTATGATAGATGATGTTTTGTGAGTCGGTTGTGTGTGATGATTGATAATCGGCTAACATGCTTTAATTTCGGATATGTGGCATGATGAACTCATGATGTCTTGTGTTTAAATGTGATTTGAACCATGGTTGTTGATGTTCATATAACTCGGACTGTATACTCTTGTGCTAAGAACCGAAAGCTTACTAGTAGGGTGATTTATTGTGTTGATATCATAGATGTTGGTAAGTTGTTCATGATTTTCGTTAGACTTAGGTTCATATGAATGATGATGAACTACTTGAATATTTGAAGAACAACTTGAATGTGATATGAACATGTTTTGGATATTTGAAATTGCCATGTTTGATCTATTTTGGTTAAGTGTTAGACAATTAGACATGTTAGTGTATTGTTATTGGATAGTACATGAGATCACAACAGTGAAATCTTATTGGCCAAGTACATTATTGAATTCAGCAAATGTTCCCAGCCGAAACCTCCAGTTGCGACTCGAAACCACCACATAACGAGTCGAGATCCCCGATTGCGACACAGGTTGCGAGTCGTAAACGCCTGGTTGCAACTCGAGACCAAAACAGCACAACTCGAAACCTCAGTTACGAGTCCGGTTGCGACTCGAGACCAAAACAGCATGAACCGAGACCGCGTTTGCGAGTCCAGTTGCGACTCGAGATCACCTTAGTTGCGACTCGAAACCTTGTGGGCTACAACTCAAGGCCGCACAGTCTCGAGAAGAGACCGTACAGTCTCGACTCGAGACCACACACTTGTGTACGCTGTATGGACTTGCTTTACTATGGGCTTAGTGTTTGGGCCGGACCTTGGATTTTGTTTAATTATGGGCATGTTACTGTTCGTTCAACTCGTATGCATTACTTGCAAACTGCCATGCTTATACGTGAAAGCCATGAATGGTACTTGAATACAACGTGCTAGCATACGTGTAGAAACATACGTGTACTACTTGAATACGAACCTGATTGTATGATACAACTATGATAGGACGTGAGTAACCACAATATCACTTGGTTGACTTTTCTGTGTAACTACCGAGCAAACCAAGGTGAGTTCACACCCTCTACAAAGCATGGGATTCCCAGGGGTCGGGAATTGGGGTTAAGGAACATGGGTTCCTCGTCCTCCTTGGGTAGGACAGCAATGGTTCAGGAATGTAATTCCTCGTCCTCACGGACAGATAACTCGTACTAGACCAAAACTCTATCATGAAGTCCCTCATTTTTGTATCGACTTAATCGCCAGGCCAATGGCGAGCGGGTCATTAGTTAGATAGCGCTATTTAGGTCTGACAAACCTCACACCGTGCCGCAGAGGATGGGCGTGAACTAATGGATCTGGGGCACGTCAATGATGATAGACATTGACAGTTTCAGGGCACATAAACATGACTACAGTCAGCAGTCGATATGGTAACGAGTCTAGTGTATACATGGGGTAGCCCCCACGGCCGAAATGCCAGATAACTAACACGGGGTAGCCCCCACGGCTGGATTGCCAGAGTAACCGGGAATAAACAAGTCACACTTTTTAACTATGGGGTAACCCCCACGGCAGGATGCCAGCTAAAGGAAACTGTTTTCGAACAACTTAAAACGAACACCCAACCGTGAACTCACTCAATTTGTTGTTGACTCGTTACTACATGCTTTGCAGGTCCTTAGGTTCTTAGCTGGAGCTTGCATGGAGGAGGATCGTTGTGGGACATGGACGACTGAGTGCCATGTTAAACTTTGGAACAATTAAACTTATGTTTTGTTTTTAAGACTTATGCTTCCGCTTGCAACTTAACTATGTTTTGTCTGAACACCAATTGTATTGGTTGGATTTTATAACTACTTATATGCTTGTTCAATATGATTGGTGGCTGGATCCTGGTCAGTCACGCCTCCAAGCGGTAGTACTCCGTAGGTGGATTTTGGGGGTGTGACAGATTGGTATCAGAGTCATTGGTTATAGAGAACTTGGTTTTAAGAAAGGAAAAGGGTTTTATTAAAATCAGACTATAACCTGTACAGTGCTCAACGGTCCACAACGACGCTCCACTCCACATGCAAGGCTCAACATTCTAGGTGATATGGTCTGTGTATATTGCCTACTTGTTAGTTACATAGTACATTGCTTATGGTATGCTTGGTTAGTATAACCACAGTTGCTTGAACACGTGCGTGCTTACTCTATTTTATCGTCGTACTTTCGCGAACCCCTCTCACTCACGTTCTTCTTGATATGAAGATCATGTCTGGACGCGTTAACCTGACACTAGCCCAGTTGACGGCTCTGATCAACGAACGAGTTGCCGCAGTACTTGCAGCTGCACACGCAGGAGGTATATCCTGCAGTCCGAACTCATTCTAGGATCTTTAGAATCCTACTCTCGTGAACCAACCTTTGTGTTAAACTCTGTCTTTTCTTTCACCCACGATAGGTCAGCATGTTCAACCACCCGTGTGCACTTTTAAGACTTTCATGGACTGCCGACCAACTACTTTTAGCGGCACTGAAGGAGCAGTAGGTCTCCTACACTGGTTTGAGAAGCTAGAATCTGTGTTCGAAATGTGTGAATGCCCTGAGGCGCGCAGGGTGAAGTATGCTACTGGTACTCTCGAGGGTTTAGCCCTCACATGGTGGAACGCTCAGGTTCAGATGTTGGGGTTGGTTGCTGCCAACGCCACCCCATGGGAAACTTTTAAGGAGATGATCAAGGAAGAATACTGCAGTCGTGATGAGATTCACAAACTGGAAGTGGAGTTCTTCAACCTCAAGATGACGGGGTCGGAAATTGAAGCTTATGTGAAAAGGTCGAACGAACTGGCAATTCTGTGCCCTACTATGGTGGATCCTCCCATCAAACGCATCGAAATATTTCTTCAGGGCTTAGTGCCGGAAATCCAAAGCCATGTCACTTCAGCGAACCTCGCCACCTACCAGCAAACTGTTCAGTTGGCTCACCGTCTCACGGATCAGGCGGTGGAGCAGAACAAGTTACCAAAACGCATAGGTGTTGCAACTACTTCTGGTACCTCTAGTAACAACAAACGGAAATGGGATGGAATTTCAAGTAAGGGTTCGACTTCTGTTCATTCCCAGTCTCAGCAGAGAAAGACTGAGGACTACAAGAGCCCTAATCAGCAATCGTCTGGTGGTCAAAGTCATGGTGGGTACAAAGGAAATCACCCCAAATGCAATCGCTGCAGCCTGCACCACAGCGGGCCATGCACCAGGGGCAACTGTCATCGGTGCAACAAGCCTGGTCACGCTGCAAAGGATTGCAGGAGCTTATACCCCGCCAATCAGAATCGGCAGCAGGCTCAACAGAATCAACGCCAGCAGCAACAGCAAGGTGATAACAAGGGGTGCTTTCAGTGTGGAGCTGAGGGCCACTTCAAGAGAGATTGTCCCCAACTGAACAGGAACCAGAACAACAACAACAACAATAACAACAATCAGGGGGATGGTAACAATGGGAACAACAACAACAATGGCGCCAGGGGGCGGGTGTTTGTGATTGGCCAAGGTGAAGCAAGGAATGACCCCAATGTTGTGGCGGGTAAGTTCCTTCTCGACGACTTTTATGTTTCGATTTTATTTGATTCGGGTGCCGATACTAGCTACATGTCACTAGAAGTTAGTCAAATGCTTAAGCGTATTCCAACACCTCTGAACAACAAGCACACCGTAGAGCTAGCAAATGGTAAGAGTTTAGAAGCCACACACATAGTCAAGGGTTGTAAACTTATTCTCGCTAACCAGACCTTCTCTATCGGCCTCATTCCTATTGTCTTGGGTAGTTTCGACGTTGTCATTGGGATGGATTGGTTATCCCAACACCGAGCAGAGATTCTTTGCAACGAGAAGGTTGTCCGTATTCCAGGTCCCGGTGGTGAACCTCTCATGATTCATGGCGACAAGAGGAGTGCTGTTGAGAACGTCATTTCTCTCCTTAAGGCCCAAAAGTACTTGCGAAAGGGGCACACTGCCATTTTGGCTCTCATTACTGACACCTCAGCAAAAGAGAAGAAGATAGAAGATTTTCCAGTTGTACGCGATTATCCAGAGGTATTTCCTGAGGAATTACCTGGTCTTCCGCCTCATCGCCAAGTCGAGTTTCAGATCGAACTAGCTCCTGGAGCTGCGCCCATAGCCCGTGCACCATATCGTTTAGCCCCATCAGAGTTGAAGGAACTCTCCACGCAACTACAAGAGCTCCTGGATAAGGGTTTTATTCATCCTAGCTCATCGCCCTGGGGAGCTCCAGTGCTATTTGTGAAGAAGAAAGACGGTACCTTCAGAATGTGCATCGACTACCGAGAACTCAACAAGGTGACGGTGAAGAATCGCTATCCACTACCGCGGATCGACGTCTTGTTCGACCAGCTGCAAGGGTCGAGCTACTATTCGAAGATTGATTTGAGATCGGGATATCACCAGCTGAGAGTCCGGGAAGAGGACGTCTCTAAAACAGCTTTCAGAACTCGATACGGGCACTATGAGTTTTTGGTCATGCCTTTTGGGATGACAAACGCACCTGCGGTTTTCATGGACTTGATGAACCGAGTGTGCAAGCCCTACCTGGACAAGTTCATTATAGTCTTCATCGACGACATCCTGATCTATTCCAAGAGTCGGGAGGAGCACGAGCAGCATCTGCGACTTATTCTGGAACTCCTTCGAACAGAACAGCTTTATGCAAAGTTCTCGAAATGCGACTTCTGGCTTCGAGAAGTCCATTTCCTAGGCCACGTGGTAAACAAGGATGGGATTCACGTTGATCCATCCAAGGTAGACTCAATTAAGAACTGGCCTGCACCTCGTACACCAAAGGAAATTCGCCAATTCTTGGGTTTGGCAGGATATTACCGGAGATTCATAAAGGATTTTTCTAAGATTGCACAGCCTCTCACCTCGCTAACACAGAAGGGCGTTGTTTATCGCTGGGGAAACGCACAGGAGTTGGCATTTCAGCACCTAAAGGATAGACTTTGTAGCGCACCTATCCTTTCCTTGCCGGAAGGCACAGACGACTTTGCGGTTTACTGCGACGCATCAATTCAAGGTCTTGGTTGCGTGTTGATGCAACGAGACAAAGTTATAGCCTACGCCTCACGCCAACTTAAGGTTCATGAAAAGAACTACACTACGCACGATTTAGAGCTGGGAGCCGTTGTTTTTGCACTTAAGTTGTGGCGGCATTTCCTGTATGGTACCAAGTGCGCGATCTACACCGACCACAGGAGTCTCGAGCATATCTTCAAGCAGAAGGAACTGAATATGCGGCAACGACGATGGGTCGAACTACTAAATGACTACGAGTGCTCAATCAGGTATCACCCGGGCAAGGCCAATGTTGTGGCCGACGCCCTCAGTCGGAAGGACACTGCGCCTAAGCGCGTGCGAGCTTTACAACTCACGATCCATTCTAGTCTGCCTCCCCAAATACGAGCTGCTCAGATAGAAGCACTGAAACCAGAAAACGTCAGGGCTGAAGCCCTACGTGGATCAAGGCAACGATTAGAACAAAAGGAAGACGGTGCTTACTACGTAACGGGACGCATTTGGATCCCACTCTATGGCAACCTACGAGAGCTTGTGATGGATGAAGCACACAAGTCTCGCTACTCGGTACATCCTGGATCGGATAAAATGTACCACGACATTAAAACGACATATTGGTGGCCTAGCATGAAGGCCCACATAGCAACTTACGTCAGCAAGTGTTTGACTTGTGCAAGAATCAAGTCTGAATACCAGAAACCCTCAGGCCTACTCCAACAACCAGAGATACCACAATGGAAATGGGAACAGATTTCCATGGATTTTGTTACTGGCCTACATAGATCCCAGCGCGGGAATGATACTATTTGGGTGATCGTGGATCGACTCACAAAATCTGCACACTTCTTGGCTATCAAGGAGACGGATAAATTCTCCACTCTTGCAGAAATTTACCTCAAGGAAGTTGTTTCGAGGCATGGGGTGCCCACCTCTATTATCTCAGATCGAGATGCGCGTTTTACTTCAGAGCTGTGGCAAGCAATGCACAAATCCTTTGGCTCACGATTAGACATGAGCACAGCGTACCACCCTCAGACGGACGGGCAGTCCGAGCGCACTATTCAAACCTTGGAAGACATGCTTCGTGCATGTGTAATCGACTTTGGTAACCGCTGGGAAAAGCATCTGCCACTTGTGGAATTCTCGTACAATAACAGCTACCACACCAGCATTAAAGCTGCTCCATTTGAGGCATTGTACGGACGTAAATGCCGGTCACCTCTTTGCTGGGCAGAGGTGGGAGATAGTCAGATCACTGGCCCAGAATATGTGGTAGACACGACCGAACAAATTGCTCAAATACGAAAACGCATGACGGTAGCTCGCGAACGTCAGAAAGTTTACGCCGACATGGGCAGGAAACCGCTTGAGCTCCAGGTTGGGGAGCGGGTACTACTCAAAGTTTCACCCTGGAAGGGTGTGGTTCGTTTTGGTAAACGCGGTAAACTCAACCCACGATACGTTGGACCCTTCGAAGTCATTGAGAAAATAGGCAGGGTGGCCTACAGACTGAACTTACCAGCAGAACTCGGTGCAGTCCACAACGTTTTTCACGTGTCGAATCTGAAGAAGTATCCGTCAGATGAGACCCACGTAGTTCCTCTGAAGGAACTCACCATCGATGAACAGTTACGATTCATCGAGGAACCAGTCGAAATCACGGACCGGGATGTTAAGGTCCTCAAGAGCACTAGAATACCTCTTGTTCGAGTTCGTTGGAACTCACGTCGCGGCCCAGAGTTCACCTGGGAGCGCGAAGATCAGATGAAACAAAAATATCCCCAACTGTTCGCAAACAGTACACCCACTATTGAGGCCGAAGCTACGGAATTTCGGGACGAAATTCCAGATCAACGGGGGGTGGATGTGACACCCCAGGAAAACCATACAACTTAACTAGCTTCCTCAGTGAGCGCTTACCAAATTTCGGGATGAAATTTCTTTCAACTTGGGGATGATGTGACAACTCGAAATTTAGAACCTTTCGTTGTATGCTTAAACGTGTGACTAGTTAACTTATGTGATTTAATGAATGATAAGTGAACCTTTTATATGATTATGTGTTATGTTATATGTATGCTTAAGTGTATGGTATGTGTATATGATTAAGTGAGCCGAGAACCAAGAACCCGACTCGAGACCATGTGGTCTCTAGTGAACCATGAAACAATGGGCCGGATGGGCCTTACACCTCATTTAACCCAACCGAGAGCCCATTAGGGTGCATTACTTGGAGCGGATATATAAACTTGATAGATAGCCATGTTGCCATTTTCTTTGGACAACACACTCACCCATACACACACTCCATCCTCTTCACTAAAACCCTAAGCCACAACACCCTCCTCCCTCACTCTCGGATCAAACCGGTGACATTAGGGGCTCTCGGATCGACACACACACACTCGTTTGGAAGCTTCATACTCACCTTTGAAACTCATCAACCGGTTACTGTTTATGATACTTGTTGGTTAGTGTTTATGATACTTGTTGGTTAGTGTTTATGATGTTTGATGATATGATTTAACTAGTGTAGTGGTATGATAGATGATGTTTTGTGAGTCGGTTGTGTGTGATTATTGATAATCGGCTAACATGCTTTAATTTCGGATATGTGGCATGATGAACTCATGATGTCTTGTGTTTAAATGTGATTTGAACCATGGTTGTTGATGTTCATATAACTCGGACTGTATACTCTTGTGCTAAGAACCGAAAGCTTACTAGTAGGGTGATTTATTGTGTTGATATCATAGATGTTGGTAAGTTGTTCATGATTTTCGTTAGACTTAGGTTCATATGAATGATGATGAACTACTTGAATATTTGAAGAACAACTTGAATGTGATATGAACATGTTTTGGATATTTGAAATTGCCATGTTTGATCTATTTTGGTTAAGTGTTAGACAATTAGACATGTTAGTGTATTGTTATTGGATAGTACATGAGATCACAACAGTGAAATCTTATTGGCCAAGTACATTATTGAATTCAGCAAATGTTCCCAGCCGAAACCTCCAGTTGCGACTCGAAACCACCACATAACGAGTCGAGATCCCCGATTGCGACACAGGTTGCGAGTCGTAAACGCCTGGTTGCGACTCGAGACCAAAACAGCACAACTCGAAACCTCAGTTACGAGTCCGGTTGCGACTCGAGACCAAAACAGCATGAACCGAGACCGCGTTTGCGAGTCCAGTTGCGACTCGAGATCACCTTAGTTGTGACTCGAAACCTTGTGGGCTACAACTCAAGGCCGCACAGTCTCGAGTAGAGAGCGCACAGTCTCGACTCGAGACCACACACTTGTGTACGCTGTATGGACTTGCTTTACTATGGGCTTAGTGTTTGGGCCGGACCTTGGATTTTGTTTAATTATGGGCATGTTACTGTTCGTTCAACTCGTATGCATTACTTGCAAACTGCCATGCTTATACGTGAAAGCCATGAATGGTACTTGAATACAACGTGCTAGCATACGTGTAGAAACATACGTGTACTACTTGAATACGAACCTGATTGTATGATACAACTATGATAGGACGTGAGTAACCACAATATCACTTGGTTGACTTTTCTGTGTAACTACCGAGCAAACCAAGGTGAGTTCACACCCTCTACAAAGCATGGGATTCCCATGGGTCGGGAATTGGGGTTAAGGAACATGGGTTCCTCGTCCTCCTTGGGTAGGACAGCAATGGTTCAGGAATGTAATTCCTCGTCCTCACGGACAGATAACTCGTACTAGACCAAAACTCTATCATGAAGTCCCTCATTTTTGTATCGACTTAATCGTTGGGCCAATGGCGAGCGGGTCATTAGTTAGATAGCGCTATTTAGGTCTGACAAACCTCACACCGTGCCGCAGAGGACGGGCGTGAACTAATGGATCTGGGGCACGTCAATGATGATAGACATTGACAGTTTCAGGGCACATAAACATGACTACAGTCAGCAGTCGATATGGTAACGAGTCTAGTGTATACATGGGGTAGCCCCCACGGCCGAAATGCCAGATAACTAACACGGGGTAGCCCCCACGGCTGGATTGCCAGAGTAACCGGGAATAAACAAGTCACACTTTTTAACTATGGGGTAACCCCCACGGCAGGATGCCAGCTAAAGGAAACTGTTTTCGAACAACTTAAAACGAACACCCAACCGTGAACTCACTCAACTTGTTGTTGACTCGTTACAACATGCTTTGCAGGTCCTTAGGTTCTTAGCTGGAGCTTGCATGGAGGAGGATCGTTGTGGGACATGGACGACTGAGTGCCATGTTAAACTTTGGAACAATTAAACTTATGTTTTGTTTTTAAGACTTATGCTTCCGCTTGCAACTTAACTATGTTTTGTCTGAACACCAATTGTATTGGTTGGATTTTATAACTACTTATATGCTTGTTCAATATGATTGGTGGCTGGATCCTGGTCAGTCACGCCTCCAAGCGGTAGTACTCCACAGGTGGATTTTGGGGGTGTGACAGTTTCGGTCAAAATGCGTATTCTTGTGTATTTTGCAACCAAAATATTCTTGGGTATCAAAACCCTTTGTTTTGATACCAAACCTGTTTTCAAAAGTCGTTAAACATGTTTTAACATGTTTAACTCGTCACTTTAGGTTTAGTGCTTATATAGGGTCGTACGGTAAGCGGTCTAAACAACCGCTTAGACTTTCGAACCCGACCCGTTTGGTCGATCATTAGGATCCGACCAAACACATTAGGTGACCATAGTTATATAAGGAATAACCTTACGAGGTTATACCTTATGATCACTACGTTTAGTTAGTTGTATGATAGGTAGTTTATATGCCTTAGGAAAATGACCAAAATGCCCTTTTTGCGCATAAATTCATTTTAAGCATATGTAACCTAAATTTTGACATCTAAGCTGATTAGGAAACATTATTAGACATGTTAAGGCATATATTACTTGTCATAGGACTAGTTAGGAGGTCCGAACGCGTTTTACGCGAACGACGCGTTAAAGTAGCGTAAGCTACCTAAACGAGTCGTCATGGGTCGTAAGCAGTTAGGATAGGTTCCGTTTTAGAATGTAGGATTTGTTAAACCATATTACATGAGTTCCTATACTCATTTTGTTTACGAAACCTCATTTTTTCCGATCCTCCGATTTAGGTCCGGTTTATTAACGTAGTTACCTATATTAGGTGCCGATTGATTCCGTGATCTTTCTAGCATTGCTTGGTGGTTATCCAAAGACTATTGAGCAATCTCAAGTAAGTACATAGTCCCCTCTTTTACTGTTTTCAATTGTTTTAGAGTGAAACACATGTGCCCACTTGTTACTTTCGTGTTTTCCATGTTTTTATATCATACTTGCTATGTTCATTAGTACACGTATAGTACATGATTTCATCTGTGTTTTTGCTATGTATGTCCATTTAGTGCATATTTAGTACATCGTTTTACATTACATTTCATGCTATGTATGTCTATTTAGTGCATACTTAGTACATTATTTTACATTACATTTCATGCTATGTATGTCCATTTAGTGCATACTTAGTACATTATTTTACATTACATTTCATGCTACGTATGTCCATTTAGTGCATACTTAGTACATTATTTTACATTACATGTCATGCTATATATGTCCATTTAGTGCATACTTAGTACATTATTTTACATTACACTACATTTCATGCTATGTATGTTCATTTGTTGCATACTTAGTACATTATTTTCATAAAACATGCTTACATTTTGGTGTGACATTTGGTTTGTTTAAATGGTACAAAAATACATTCATTAACATTGATCACGCCGTTCGTTAGTAGGTAGTGGTAGCATAGGAATTGACAACTCCCATTCCTGAGATCCTAGGTTTGTTTGGATGGAAGGAATGACCGAATTCGATATACATAATTCAGATAAACCTTTAACTTCGTTTAAGGGTTTGTCGCCACAGTCGCAAGGCTTGAGTGTATGCATTAAAACAATACCGCATAGATGTTTGTATCAGTAAGGCATGCATTTGTTTTACAAAACATAACTTTGATTTATTCAAACGCATTGTTTTGTGCATTTTACGTATGGTTTAAGTAGTCACTTTTTACTTTTCGTACATGACATTTGTTTACACATTATGATTTACATTTGACAATAGACATGATTTTTACATAAACATTTGACAATTGGTTTAAACAAGACATTTTTGGTGGTTTGTTTTGGTAAGTGATTTAAGTAATGAGGCCTGTGTAATATGATAAAAGCATGGTGGATACGCCACTGGTACTTCCTAGATATAAGTGCTTTTATGGTATTACATATCGTAGTGTTACTTAAACCATTTCAACTTGGACATAATAAATTTTACACATTATATCACATCTTCATGAAACATTGTTTTACAGCAACATATTTTATACAAACTCATTTTACTTGGTCATTTATTTATCTGTACATCTTTCTTTTATATCATCTGATTTCTTATCACTGTTTGTATGGTTTATAAAAGAAAACATTTTACAAGGTTCATGACTAATTTTTTGTTAAACATTTTCTTTTAATCTTACAAGTCATGAATCCTATTTTAATAAAACCTATGTATCTCACAGGTATTTTGTGACAAATGTCAAATAACTGGAAACTCTGTACAGTTTAATCACTATTCTTAGTATATAATCTCATGCAATTAGCGTAATTTAATTACGTAACTGTGTCGTACATTAGACGACAGTGTTAGGACAAGAAAACAATGATATAACATATGTTGGTTTTCGTCGTATTGCGAAACCAATTAAACAATGTCCTAAAAGTGTTGGTAAAACCGTGAAAACAGAACGAAACAAGGAAAAACGACACAAGGCTAACAAAACTGAGTCTGTTTATATAAGAAAAGACTAATACGAAAACATATCCTACAAAGATACAAGACTTTCCGGTACAACACCCTAATCGCTAAATCGTCCGTTTCATTAAAAATAAGACAATTTTAAATCATCCAAAATAATAATTTAGCATTTCCGGGACTCCGGAAATATGACAAATGATGACAAACATATGGAAACAATATGAGGATATTAATGGGGTGTCCGAAACATAAGCTTTCGATGCTGAGTTGCAACCCCCACAACTTGTCTGTTTCTGAACCGTCAAGCTAATAAACGACATTTCCGACGCCGAAAACAACCAAATGTAAGCTTTGGTAAACTAGTTAAGCTTATTTTGGGATTCAAAATAACTTCATACATCTTTTAAATGCGGAATGACAAATTATGGCAAACGTCCGTTGGTACGCCACAAAAGTGCCGTAAACTAGCCAACGACGAAACGAAAAGCATTCAAAGTATCAAAACATGATTTCTACTAGTTTAGTGAACTAGTTAATGTTAATTTATGTTCCGAATCTCTAATTACCCCCTAATGGTGAAAGATTACCTTAATCACCATACTTAGCCTAATTACCAAAATATCTAGATATTTTGGTAACTTTTATAAAAATGTTACACTTTACCACCCCCCCCCCCATGTTCATGTTTTTTTAATGGGTCCCACACCCATATTTCACATGCAAAAATATCTAGATATTTATTTAATTATCCAAGTGTTAAAAGAATGGATGATTAAAGTCATGAAAGACTTATCTTAACTAGATATTTTCTACATATTCACACCATCATTTTCATACACTTAACCTCTCATATTCCTTCACTAAAATTCAGCCATGAACACCTTCATTCGTCTTTATTTTCTAGCCATTTTCTTGATGATCAAGGTGTACTTTCATGGAAGTTATGAAGATCTAAGACATCTCCAAGTTGAAGCATCTGTTTTCATCCATTCTAGAGCTTTCAACCATCATTATTTTCATCATCTTTGCTCATCATATTCATCAAGATCATCCCTAGCCTAGTGCTAGAAGTGAGATTCTAAATCTATTTTTTTCCATACTTATTATGTTATGATTGTTAATATAACTAGAGATAACAAAATAATCATACATAATAAACATGAAAATACAAAGAAGCAAAAATAATAATCATGATATATTTATGTTTGTTTATGTTGTGATCTAAGACTTGTTATTTACATATTTGATCTTGTTATGATGATTATGATATGAATAATTTGTTAGATGATGTTTTAAAAATATGATCTAACAATTATACATGAATATGTTAAAGGGTTATATGAAACTTAATGTTTAACGAATGAACATATATTTTTTTGATGTTATAAAAGTGTGTAAAGTATTTTACTAAGAATCATGCTTTTTGAAAGATTTATAAAAGAAACATACAAGATGGGTTTTCTATAAAAGTTTGGCAAAACTAGAAGTAAAGTATGATTTTTAAACTAGTAAACATATGTAAAGATCATACTAAAACCCTACATGTTTATGAGTTCATCTTGTTAAAAAGTTGTGATGAATCTCATGTGTTTTTGTTTAGAAAATGATATGTTAATAAACATGGCAAAGTTCATATATCAAAGGAACTATGGCCAAATTTTTCTTTGAAATCATATGCTAGAAAAATTATCATTTTTAACAAAGTCTTTACAAGATTAGAAAGTGGTCTTTCTAGAAACAAAAATAGATATAAATATATATTTTTGCGAAAATATATATTAGTGATCTTAACAAGTTATGTACTATGTGTTTATTATTTGTATTAGTTATGTACAAAAGTTAGGGATTTGATAACAATGATACAAATAACTACAAGACACATTTACAAGTAAAGACTTACAAGAATACATATATACGCACTTGAATACAATTTGCGGATAATTCGGACATCAGATACAACTTATGGACAATTCGGACGACGGGCGAATCTGTGAACATATCGCCATTCCGAGGAGTTACTACGACGTTTAGGCGATCTTTCGATGCGGACACAAAAATTACGTTACCATTAACAAAATTCAGACATTTTGAAACTTATAAAAACTATTATGTTTTTATTTACTAAAAAGTATACTTAGTGATTTTTATAAAAATGTTTTTTTATAAAAATGAAAGACTTACACTTCTTAATGGGCTTATCTTCATAATGGGCTTAACATAAATACATGGGCTAAGCCCAATATCAAAAACTCATGGGCTAAGCCCAATACCAAACATATGGGCCAAGGCCCAATAACATTTGGCCCAACACTATTGAGGCCCAACACTATTGAGGCCCAACACTATTGAGGCCCAACACTATTTAAGCCCAATAACATGAATTCTTGGGCTAAGCCCAATGACATATAATTGATAAAAATACAATTATACAATTTACTTATACAAGACACGAAATCAATAAGACAAGACCCAATGATACAACTCACAAGATACAAGATTACATATATATATATATATATACATATATACGTATATTTGGTGAAATATATATATATATATATATAACAGTTTAATAATTCATACATCAAATACATTGTTCAACAAATAACAAAGAAATACAAGTCTTAATACATATTCAAGATAGAAGACTTGTGCATGAGTCAATACAAAGACCGTAGTGTCTAACAATTCTAGGACCTTTGTAGGTTGTGATACAATTCAAGGACAATGCAAGTGAGGTTACAGTTACATACAGTTTACGGAATGCAATTCTGTGAGTTCATGTCCCCTTTTTATCTTAAATGCTTTTCAAGCTTTACAACTATCGGGGAAAATACATGTACAATAGTATGATAAGTCAAGGAATGAAACACCTTAGATCATGTGAGAAATTAGGGCCATAACTAAAGCACCATTAATCCAAGTTTGGACCAAGGAACAAAAGGGTTAGATCTAATGGGTTTTGGCGAGCCCCACTCATGGCCATTCGTTTGCTTAGGAGTGCTTTTATTGCCCTACGACATGGTGTCGATACAATTAAAATCGTCTATGGTTGGATTGCTTCCTATTTCGTCACACATATTGATGTCCTCGCGAAACATTAATGATCAACGATTTCATTGACGCTTTTCATATTACATTTGATACAAATACTTCTTACATGCGGGTGTTATACAAATACATTTCATATAGATAAAGCGCATGGTTTTTATACAAATACATTTCATAATTGACATATACATCTTATACAACTAAACTGCATGAACTCGCTCAACTTTTGTTGATGTTTTCAAACTTACATGTATTTCAGGAAATTAGTGGACAATGCAGATATTTCAGTCAAGAAAAACAAGTATCCAGACTCCATGCCAACTATTGAAGGGTTTGCCCGTTATATACCGCCTCTTTGCAGTAATATAGTGGTCAAAGCCTTGACATTTTAAGACTTACATTTTGATGTACGAAACAATGACAGTTTCTTTTCAGTTGATGGTTTGTAAACAATACACTAAACTTATGTTGCGTTATTTCAAACAATTATGGTAATGACATTGGAGCATGTTTTATTCATTTAGTATGTTCAATTATATTGTTATGCAATGAGAACCGATCAGATCACACCTCGCGCTTCCGCTACGAGCGGGTGTGAAAGATTGGTATCAGAGCATCGATTGTAGTGAACCAGGATTCTTTCTCGAGTCTAAGTCTACAATCACTAGGGACCTCTCACGAAAACCTCTTGTTCATGTTGAACAGGTTATAAATAAAATTGGACAGGTCAAAAGATTTTCATTGCATAAACATTTTTCAAGGTCCACTACAACAAAAATTCACTTCACTTAAATCAAGCGAGGACATTTCCATGGGTGAAGTCTATGAGAAATAGACACAATACATTAATAGACTATGTGCTTACAATACAATACAATACATTATCAGTTTACGCATTATAAACAGTTTACAAGTTCAACTTATACAAGATAGAAATCCTTGTTAAATAGGATTTCATGTGATTATATATATATATATGATTTATTTATATATGTGTTGTACAAAATATTTTGAGAAGAACAAAATACCTTCGACTTCAAACTTTATTATTATTCTTTACTTGCACGATGAAAATATCGACCTCACGTCTGCTGCAGAGCTTATGGCGAACATGATTCCTAAGTGATATCTTAAACTTAATTCCATAAAAATATGGTTGCTTTCTTGTGAATGCTGAGATGCCTGACCATGATAATGACGACAAGGCGGAGGGGGTAACCTTGGACAACAACTCCATTAGTGGGACGAGATCCCTGTGACTCATACTAATCAAGGTAGATATACTCTTGTCCTTACAAGGAAGATGAAGTACTCACCTTGAAGGTGCCTCTTCAGTTGTTATTGTTACAGATTCTTTTCATTCCTATTTTATCTAACGCCGTACCGTCCTGCGAGTAATGACAACGAACGTTGACACGTGAGCTATCACGAAGGTCCCTTCTATGTTGAAAGTATATTGACAATAGTGTTTCCTCTCTTATTGATCGGCTGCTTCGTACGAGAGAACGCTAGGGTGACCATGCAAGGTAATTTATTATTACGGTGGCCAACGTAATAACAACTTGTATTGCATGGGAATTCTGGTGGACTCTGCGGACCAAGCTAATGATCACTATTCATTCAAAATTCTTAAGTTATTACTTGAGATTCAATTTTTCTTATCTATTAGAACACGAACTGTGGTGGTTAGTATAATACCCTACAATACCATACAATACAATACAATACAGGAAGACGACACGTATTTGTTCACACCTAACATTCGATCTATATCACGACTCATTTGAGACTAGTCATTTAAACAAACAAAACTTGTTAGCTACTCATGGAGGATTTTCCTCAACATTCTCGAAATTCTTGAACATGGGTTGGTTCCAGGGTGTCTATGACACTTTATCCTACTTTACCTTACCTACTTTATCATATTCCACCTTATCATATTTATTGGAAATGATACAATAAATTTTGTCGCTTGACATTTGTCTTTTCCCAAGGAATGGTATGGCATGAGCCATGCTGTAACTCCCTCATTGCATTCTATTCAGCATTTCTGGAGATTCTAATAATCTTGCTAGAGCTCGTGAAACTCAAGCACTATTACCATAATTTTCACTTGGACAAATAAGACAAAGGATTTTCTCTACTTCGGACAATCGAGGTCATAGAGTAGGGAACACATATTATATGGACGAAGACCACTAGTTGGTTTTCCCTCCTCAACGAATTATTTTTTCTTTTTCCATTTAGACATATGACCAATACACGCAAGATCCATTACACCCTTTTGGTTTTGGTTATCCACATTATCATTTATTCAAACATGTATGAATAATGCGGTCTTGAGGTTTCCATGACCGATTGATTGCATTCTTCATTCTTGGGCATATGATAGACTTTATTTATCCAAATACATGTCTAGATACTTTTAATAGTGTGTATTAAAAGGATCATGGCGCCAAAAGAATCAAATGTTTAAGTCAAAAGTTATGTGTTAAAACTCATTGCTTTTACACAAGACATGGTTTATACATGACATTGTTACCCAAGACATTGTTATACAGGGCATTTGACGTTGGTATACACAAGACATTTTTGGTGGTTATTTGTAAGTGATGAGACGTGTGTAATATAATAAAAGCAGGGTGGATACGCCGCTGGTACTTCCTATATATAAGTGCTTATATTATACTGCATATCGTGGTGTTATTCAAACCTCTTCGACAAAGACAAGACATGACATTTTTGCACAAGACATGACATCCTCTACACAAGACATAATATTCTATTTCAAGACATGATATATTTATACACTACATTTATATTGGTTATTTATTTAACCATACGTCATTCTTTTATATCATCTGATTTTCATATCTATTTTCATATGATTTTATAAAAGAACTCGATCATAACTGGAGCCAATATTGTTGGTTACACTAGATGCTTCACGGTCTCTCAAGGGTTGTTCCATACTGGGTAACACCCGAATTCAAACACCCTGAGTGTTACATTTTGGGTTTAGCCTCGGAGATCCGAAGCATGACCGCATCATCCCTACCTACCTCGATCACTTAAACAATAACTCTCGCCCTGAGAGAAATGAAAGCAATTGCTGCCATAAACGATTTTGGCACCAGGATGTATGCTGGTAACTTGCCGAAATCCTAAATGTGACAAGTGAGACGTTCATCATGAGGGCAATTGCAAAAGCGCCAAGAGTAGCAGTGTGCTGATACCGGGCGCAAAACAAAGGCTAGTAGGATGATAATACTTAAGAACGGATCAAGCTAGTGTATAAGTGTGTGTGTGTGTGTGGTTAGAACTATAAATCACAATGAAGTCATGAGTACGTACACTCTACGATCATCATGTACCAATTCTTTTAATACCAACACCGAGCTTAGCTATTGTCTTTAAATGTTAAGCATATACTCGAATTAGAGTCATGTTGGACACTCATCACTATATCAACTTAGCTAATGGGAAATTAGCTGACTCTTGTCAAATCATAAAGGGTCACCGTTACGTATCCTATCAATCAACATTTCACATCCATATTATTTGATACCATTGCCGATTTTTAGCTTTATCGCAACATTTCACATGCATAGTTTCATGGCTAGTGACGGGATTGTCCTAGCTCCAAATAGGGATTGGGTTATCCTACATCTAAACACAGGGATTGGATTGTTCTCTACATCTTTACAGTGGAGTCCTTACTACATAGAATTCAAAATGTACTTGGCCTAGAGTCACGTAAGCTAGACGTCTCCTCATCCTATAGAATTGGCAAATGGTAAACTAGCCGAGTCTAGAGCTGAAATTCAATATCGATCTCTTACCCGTTCAGTTGGGTAGTTTCGAAGTAGTGGTTGGCATGGATTGGTTATCCGATAACCTAGACGAAGTCTTCTATCATAAGAAGATCATTCGTCTACCACTTCCGAACAAAGAGACATTTGTTATTCATGGAGAGAAGCACGACACATCATTGCGGATCATCAATTGCATGAAGGCATAGAAGTGCTTACAAAAAGGTTGTACTGCCTTCCAAGCACAAGTTGTCGATAAGAAGGCCGTTGGGCCGCAGCTGACAGATATTCCTGTGGTAAAAAAAAATTCCTGAAGTCTTTCTTGAAGACTTGCCAGGACTACCACCATATCAACAAGTCGAGTTTCACATCGACTTGGTACCGGGAGCCGCACCCATAGCCAAATCTCCATGTCGATTAGCACCTTCTGAACCTTGTAGTTGACCGAATAAGGATGTTGTGAGTTCATAACCCCCACTCTTTACCACTATATATCTTTATAAAGGTTTTGAGGGTGGAAAGACATGCAAGTTTTGCAAAAATGCACAACATTTCGATGAATGAAAATTCATATTTCTAAATCATGTTACAAATAAATTTCCAACTAACTCAAATGGTTTAAGAAAGATTCTAGCTTCTACTCCAAGATAGACTTACGATCGGAGTATCATCAGTTATGAATTCATGAAGAAAGCATACCAAAAACGGCTTTTAAAACTCGTTATAGTTATTACGAGTTTCTCGTTATGCCTCTTTGGTTTAACGAACGCACTAGCGGTCCTTATGGATTTAATGAATCGTGTGTGCAAGCCGTATCTCGACAAATTTGTCATAGTGTTTACTGACGACATTTTGATATACTCTCGATCGACTGATGAACATGAGCAACATTTGAGAACCATTTTAGAGTTGTTAAAGACAATAAATTTGCCCCCCCCCCCCCCAAAAAAAAGAGAAAGATATAGCCTTACAACTTATTCTTAAGATTGGTGCATAGCATTTTACAATCTTATCATTATCCGACGATACCGATGACTTTGTTGTAAACTATGATGTTTCTCATCAAGGATTGGGTTGCGTACTCGTGCAACGTGAAAAGTATCATGTACACGTCGCGCCAATTAAAAAGTTCACGAGAAGAAGTATACCACTCTGACCTTGAGTTAGGCGCGGGGGTATTCGCTTTAAAAATTATGGCGACATTATTTATATGGTACTCAATGCACTATTTTCACGGATCATAACAGCCTTCAACAAATATTCAACCAAAAAGAATTAAATATGCATCAACGATGTTGGGTTGAATTGTTGAACGACTATGATGGTGAAATAAAGTACCATCCGGGCAAGGCGAACGTTGTAGCTGACGCCTTGAGCCGCAAGGAGTGAGTTAGAACACTGAGAGTTTAAGCACTAGAGAAGCTGATTCACAAGCGCTTAAGGAAGAGCATATTCAAGCAGAAACACTTCGAGGAATGAAGGAACAATTAGTGCCGAAAGAAGATGGAACTTTCTACCTTATGGGTCGAAATTGGGTTCCATTCTTTGGTGGCCTTCGAGATCATATTTTGAGGGAGCACATAAGCCTAATTATTAAAAGAATACTATTGGTGGCCTAATCTCAAAAGTGATATCGCGACTTATGTCGGAGAATGCTTGACTTACGCAAAAGTCAAAGCTGAATATCAGAAACCCTCGGACTTGTTACAACAAACTGAGATTCCCGTTTGGAAATGGGAACAAATATCGATGGACTTCATTAAGAAGTTACCCAAGACCTCATGCGGTCATGACATGATTGGGTAATCATCGATAGACTAACATAGTCCGCACACTTCTTACCGATTCGGGAGGAGGATAGTAGAGAGAAACTAGCGGAACCCTATCTCAAGGAAATAGTGGCTCGTCATGGAGTACCTATTTCAATTATCTCTAACCAAGATGGTCGTTTTGTTTCAAGAATTTGAAAATCATTTCAACAGGCCTTTGGATCTCATTTGAATCTAAGTACGGCCTTTCATCCACAAACTGACGGCCAGAGCGAACGGACAATCCAAACACTAGAAGATATGCTTCGCGCATGTGTTATGGATTTAGGCGGCAATTGGGATACTCATCTACCTTTAGTTGAGTTTTCCTACAATAACAGCTACCATACAAGCATACAAGCTGCACTGTTCGAAGCTCTTATGGTCGAAAGTGTCGCTCACCACTATGTTGGGCGGAAGCGGGCGATAAACAACTAATCGGTCCGGAATTATTCCAAGAGACTACGGATAAAATCTTTCAGATCAGAGACCGTATCAAGGCGGCTCGCGATTGACAAAAGAGCTACGTGGACAAGAGACAGAAGCCATTATCTTTCGAGATCGGAGACAAAGTCTTATTGAAAGTCTCGCTTTGGAAGGGCGTAGCGAGGTTCGGTAAGCGTGGGAAGCTTAACCCTCGTTATGTAGGACAATTTGAAATCTTAGAAAAGATTGGCACTGTTACCTACAACTTGAAGTTACCAGGCGAACTAAGTAGTGTACACGACACATTTCATGTGTCGAATCTTAAGAAGAGTCCAACACAAGAAACGGTTATCATCCCAGCGGATGAAGTTCACATTGATGACAAACTCCAATTCATAAAGCACCTGTTAAGGTCATGGACCGGAAGGTCCGAAGGAGTCGTAACATATTAGTAAAAAATTCGTTGGGACTCTCGACATGGACCCGAATATTCTTGGGAACGTGTAGATCAAATAAAAACCAAAATACCCTCACCTGTTAGAGTAGTCTCCTGCAAAGGATGACTCAGTTTGAATTTCGGGACGAAATTCTCAATAACAGGGGGAGAATGTGACAAATGGCAAATAACCGGAAACTCTGTATAGTTTAATCACTATTCTTAGTATATAATCTCATGCAATTAGCGTAATTTAATTACGTAACTGTGTCGTACATTAGACGACAGTGTTAGGACAAGAAAACAATGATATAACATATGTTGGTTTTCGTCGTATTGCGAAACCTATTAAACAATGTCCTAAAAGTGTTGGTAAAAAGTGTTGCGCACTATTCACGGTTACACTATTCATGACAGCAAAACCGTGAAAATAGAACGAAACAAGGAAAAACGACACAAGGCTAACATAACTGAGTCCATTTATATAAGAAAAGACTAATACAAAAACATATCTTACAAAGATACAAGACTTTCCGGTACAACGCCCTAATCGCTAAATCGTCTGTTTCATTAGAAATAAGACAATTTTAAATCCTCCAAAATAATAATTTAGCATTTCCGGGACTCCGGAAATATGACAAATGATGACAAACATATGGAAACAATATGAGGATATTAATGGGGTGTCCGAAACATAAGCTTTCGATGCTGAGTTGCAACCCCCACAACTTGTCCGTTTCTGAACCGACAAGATAATAAACGACATTTCCGACGCCGAAAACAACCAAATGAAAACTTTGGTAAACCAGTTAAGCTTATTTTGGGATTCAAAATAACTTCATACATCTTTTAAATGCGGAATGAAAAATTATGGCAAACGTCCGTCGGTACGCCACAAAAGTGCCGTAAACAAGCCAACGACGAAACAAAAAGCATTCAAAGTATCAAAACATGATTTCTACTAGTTTAGTGAACTAGTTAATGTTAATTTATGTTCCGAATCCCTAATTACCCCCTAATGGTGAAAGATTACCCTAATCACCATACTTAGCCTAATTACCAAAATATCTAGATATTTTGGTAACTTTTATAAAAATGTTACACTTTACCACCCCCCCCCCCATGTTCACGTTTTTTTAATGGGTCCCACACCCATATTTCACATGCAAAAATATCTAGATATTTATTTAATTATCCAAGTGTTAAAGAATGGATGATTAAAGTCATGAAAGACTTATCTTAACTAGATATTTTCTACATATTCACACCATCATTTTCATACAGTTAACCTCTCATATTCCTTCACTAAAATTCAGCCATGAACTCCTTCATTCATCTTTATTTTCTAGCCATTTTCTTGATGATCAAGGTGTACTTTCATGGAAGTTATGAAGATCTATGACATCTCCAAGTTGAAGCATCCGTTGTCATCCATTCTAGAGCTTTCAACCATCATAATTTTCATCATCTTTGCTCATCATATTCATCAAGATCATCCCTAGCCTAGTGCTAGAAGTGAGCTTCTAAATCTATTTTTTTCCATACTTATTATGTTATGATTGTTAATATAACTAGAGATAACAAAATAATCATACATAATAAATATGAAAATACAAAGATGCAAAAATAATAATCATTGTGACACCTGTGTCACTTCAACCATCAAACAAATGCAAAACCAATGAAATATAGTATTTCATACTTGGGATTTGTAAAAATATGTGTATCTTTTGCACATGTCAACTCTTGTCGTATTTAAGCGAACATCGCGTTCGTACGGCCAAACGAACCAACATCCGACATATGTTTGTGCATGTTTCATGTCCACAATGTTTAGGCATCATTTTAGGGCCTTAAAGTTGGCTTTACGGGCCTTAGAAGTGCCGGAAATGGGCTTAAACACTAGCAGGGACTGAAACTGACATTTTGCAAACTGTTTCTGAGCTGTAACTCCCAGGCGGCCCGCCTGAGACTTGTGTGATCCTGAAGCGGGCCGCGTGGCACCTTCTGACCAGGTTAACTGCATTTAACAGCAGATTGCAGCTATTTAATCCACAACCACACACTCACACATGCTTAGTCAGCTGATAAGGGTCATTTTTAAGCACCATAACATTCCAACACATGTACGGGTAGGATTCAAGCACGGTTTCCATGAAACGATCCTAACGGTTCGGGTATTCTTATAAATACCCATCCACCCCATCCTCATTTCTCACAAGAATTTTGATTTGAGAAACTCTAAGTTGAAACTATTGTTTCATACCTGAGATTTTTGAATCGAAATTAGCATTCGGGGACCCTTCGTAAGTATTCTTTCGTTCTTTTATTGCTTTTCGAGTCTTTTAGAGTCTGAAAGTCAAACTTCGTTTGACTTTCTGCATTGACCAGTTTATGGTCAATGCGAAGTTCGTTTGAACTTTTCAACGTGAGTGTAATCACGTTGGTTATAGTCCCTTGGGACTATGCCTACTGATTACCACGTTGTCTAGGGTCGTAGGGTAGGCGATCTGATAAATCGCCTATACCTTTGAACCCGACCCATTTGGTCGATCATTAGGATCCGACCAAACACATTAGGTGACCATAGTATATAGGGAATAACCTTCCGAGGTTATACCTTATGGTCGCTACGTTTAAGTAGTTGTATGATAGGTAGTTTATATGCCTTAGGTTAATTACCAGAATACCCTTTTCATGTATAATTGGTGATTAAGCATATGTAACCTAAACTTTTGCCACATAACTGATTATGTAACATGTTTAGGCATATAACACTTGTCATAGGGCTAGTTAGGCGGTCTAAACGCGTTTCACGCGAACGACGCGTTAAAGTAGCATAAGCTACCTAAACGGGTCGTAATGGGTCGTAAGCACTTATGCTAGGTTTCATTTAGTATGTAGGCTTTGTTAAACCATATTACCCGAGTCTCCATACTCGTTTGGTTTACGAACCCTCATTCCATCCGATCTTCCGATTTAGGTCCGGTTTATTAACATAGTTACCTGTATTAGGTGCCGTTTGATATCCGTGATCTCTAACATTTCTTGGTGGTTATCTTAGGACTTCTGAGCAATCTCAAGTGAGTACATAGACCCCTCTTTTACTGTTTTCCAAACTGTTTTGGGGTGAAACACATGTGCCGACTTGTTACATTCATGCTTTCCCGTTTTCACATCATATACCTGCTATGTTCGTTAGTACATTATAGTACATGATTTCATTACATTTTATGCTATGTATATCCATTGTGTGCATACTTAGTACATCGTTTTACATTACATTTTATGCTATGTATGTCCATTAGTTCATACTTAGTACATCGTTTTACATTACATTTTATGCTATGTATGTCCATTGTGTGCATACTTAGTACATCGTTTTACATTACATTTTTGAACCGTTTATAACAATTTGACTATGTGAACCGTTTATAACTATTTGACTATGTGAACCGTTGTAAACATTTGACTATGTGAACCGTTTGTATCTGTGAACCGTTTGTATCTGTGAACCGTGTGAACCGTATTTGACCATACATAAACATTTCTACAATTGTTAAACATTACTTTGGTGGTTTGGTTTGATTAAGTGATTAAGTAACGATGCGTGTGTAATATGATACAAGCATGGTGGATACGCCGCTGGTACTTCCTATATATAAGTGTTTGTATGGTATTACATATCGTAGCGTTATTTAAATCATTTCAGTTTGAGACATATAACATTTTATACAAATAACACACTTTTCACAATACATTGTTTTTACAAGCAACTTATCTTATACAAACTCATTTTACAATGGTTATTCATTTAACCATACATTATTGTCTTATTTATACATATCATCTGATCTTATCGTTTTTCAAATGATTTACAAAACAAAGCAAATTACAAGGTTCATGACTAAACATTTTCTCAAACATACGTCATGAAACCTATTTTCACAAAACCTATGTATCTCACAGGCATTTTTATGCTGACGTACCTATTTTCACATGTGTTTTTCAGGAGCTGTTGCATAAGATGATCAAGATACACATAGGCAGACTTGGGCTTTAGTGACAATAAAATATGCAAGACTAGTTAATTATGTTGTATTTCTTTGTTTGTTAAGACATTGTAACACTTTTAATCAATAAAACGAAACTTCAATTACCATGGATTTGAAACAATTAATTTTGTTACAACACTCCCCGATGTTTCCGCCATGTTTTCTATGTTCTACGTGGTCGGGGTGTGATAGAAAAGATGGTATCAGAGCCAATGGTTATAGGGAATTAGGTTATTAGTAATGCTTTGACCTAGTCTATAACCTTCTTAGGACCCTAACCCGAGTTTACTTGCGTTTAGTCATAAAACAATACCATCACCTATCCTTAGGCGACTACCACAACAAGAACATAAAATTGAAAACCGATTTGAAAACTAATCATCTGTTCTAGGATGATTGATTACTAGGTTTTGAACCCTCAGTTATATGGTTTTGAACCCCTTTGAGTTTTCAAAATCTCGTCAAGGTTCTGGGTTTTAAATAATGTGAACACGTGCAAACTGGAAGGGTGAATGCCTGTATTCTGGGTTTTCTGTCTAGGCAAGCACTTCGTATACATCTCATCAGAAGCGAGACCAGTTGTGCTTACCTGGGAATTCTTGGGATGAGTGTTCACTTATAGGCGAGCATGTCTTCGCGATACATTATTTTTGACCCATTTACTTTGATTAGTCACTGTGTGTTGTTTGTTTACCTTGTGGTAACAAACAAATGACCACTACCCTTGCTTTCATCAGATTTGTTTCATCTCATTCTTTTCGTCTAATTCTCTCACTCGTTTCCTTTCATGTTTCCTCTTTTAGAATGCCTCCTCGACGCGAAAGCCAGATAGCGACTGCCGAATTGGCAGAAATCATTGTGCAGCAAATGGCTGCTCAATTCCCAAACCTCTTTGCTCAATGGAATCAAGCCAACAACAACAACAATGGTCCATGCAATTTCAAGAGTTTTAACTCGGCGAAACCACTCAAGTTTAGTGGTTCTGAGGGAGCGACTGGGCTTCTTCAATGGTTCGAGAGCATTGAGAATACTTTCCGCCACGTGCAGTGTCCTGACAATCGCAAGGTCGAGTTTGCTTCGAGTGTGTTCCAGAAGAGAGCCCTTACGTGGTGGAACGGGGTTATGAGAGATCGTGGTGCAGAAGTTGCTCTAGCACAGACATAGGCTGAACTTAGGGCCCTTATGATGAAGGAATTCTGTCCTCGTCATGAGATCAGGGCCTTGGAAAGGGAATTCGACAATCTTGAGCAAGACAGCGGTGAGCATCGAGCCTACACGGACCGTTATGAGGAGTTGAGTCTGTTATGCCCAAACATGGTCACGCCTTTGGATAAGGCTATAGAAAAGTACATTGATGGCCTCCCTGACTCAATACAAGACATTGTGACTGGCAGCAACCCTACTACAGTTAGACAGGCCATTGAGCTATCTGCAACCTTGACTGAATCAAAGATCAGGAAAGGTAAACTTTTCCGAAAAGGTGACAAGAAACCGGTCGAGGAATCGAACCCAATCGAGGAATCAAAGACCATGGATGAACAGATTGGATCCCCTAAAAAGTCAAAGAAGCGAAAGGCTTCTCAGAACTTCGCCATGGTTACTCACAATGATCAAGCCGTCCCCAACCAACCAGCTCAACCCCCTGCTAGGAAGCCATACAATGGAACTGCACCCTTGTGCAACTAATGTAGCCTCCATCATCATGCCAATGTAAAGTGCTGCAAATGCCAAACTTGTGGGCTTATAGGCCATACAGCAAGAGTCTGCCCAGCTGCAGCTGCACCAAACCAAACTGGCGACAATCCCGCTCAGGGTCATTTTCTACCAGGTTCTTGCTTCAACTGTGGCGAGATGGGTCATTTCCGAAGAAATTGCCCAAAACTTGCTAATACAAATCCAGCACAGGGATGAGCATCTGACCAACCAGAAGACAACATCGTTTAGAAATAATCACGTCTTATGTAGTATTTTCTTTTGTTGTCAAGGTCCAAGAAACAGTTGTTATCATTGTTTATAAATAAATCTTTTATTTACATTGCAACGTATTTATGTGATTGTATGTATAAACAACATATCTCTTACAATACCGACAATCAAGGAACCGTATTCCTTGAAGGACAGACTACCCCCAAACTTTCTTCCATTTTATGATCTCTTGCGTTTTCACGAAATTCCTAAGTACCCGTTTCTTCTAAGGAAACGAAGTACAAGGCGCAAGTTACAACACTGGACGAATACCCAAGGTACCACTATAAATCCTTAATAGGTTACCTAAGGGTATTTCCGTAAATCCTAAAATTGTTGTGTTCCTTAATTCGACTATTACGTTTCTTTGAAAACAAAATCGAATTTTTGGGAGATCTTCCTATCTCTTCAGATAGATCCCAGAGGACATTGAAGTCCATCGACTGGTTTCCATATCCGTTCTCTATCGATAACAAATTAATAACAAATTAATAACCAAGTTAAACAACTATGTGATTATGTGCTTATGAACATTACAAGACAAACTGTGCGGACTGTGCAAGGAATTACGTAATTATGGATGCATACATAATTATGGAATTTAGTGCACAGAAACCACAGCGAGCCTTGTCATGTGCCTAGAAGTTAACTCTATTCATTTCCATTTCTGAGGACACACCCGTTGAAAATGACTCCGTTTGTTCACTTTCGTTTCTGAAGATTGTCCGTTGAGGAAATGAATATCCGTTTGTCTATCCTTTTCATTTCCATTTCTGAGGAAGCACCCGTTGAAAATGACTCCGTTTGTTCATTTTCGTTTCTGAAGATTTGTCCGTTGAGGAAATGAGTATCCGTTTGTTTCTCCTTTTCATTTCCATTTCTGATGAAGCACCCGTTGAAAATGACTCCGTTTGTTCATTTTCGTTTCTGAAGATTTGTCCATTGAGGAAATGAATATCCGTTTGTTTCTCCTTTTCATTTCCATTTCTGATGAAGCACCCGTTGAAAATGACTCTGTTTGTTCATTTTCGTTTCTGAAGATTTGTCCGTTGAGGAAATGAATATCCGTTTGTTTCTCCTTTTCATTTCCATTTCTGATGAAGCACCCGTTGAAAATGACTCCGTTTGTTCATTTTCGTTTCTGAAGATTTGTCCGTTGAGGAAATGAATATCCGTTTGTTTCTCCTTTTCATTTCCATTTCTGATGACGCACCCGTTGAAAATGACTCCGTAAGTTCATTTTACGTTTCTGAAGATTTCCCGTTGAGGAAATGAATCCCCGTTGGTTATTCCTTCATTTCCGCTTCTGAAGAATACTCGTTGAGGAAAATGACTCCGTCTGCTCATTTTCGTTCTGAAGAATGTCCGTTAAGGAAATGACAGGATTATGCCTTACATATCTCTGGTGGTTATTTGACACAAAGTCACAAATAGACTCCTACGAATAAATTTCGGGACGAAATTTCCTAAAGTAGGGGAGACTGTGACACCTGTGTCACTTCAACCATCAAACAAATGCCAAACCAATGAAATATAGTATTTCATACTTGGGATTTGTAAAAATATGTGTATCTTTTGCACATATCAACTCTTGTTCGATTTCAAGCTCTAAATCGTTTTATGGAAGGTTATACGCGCACTAAGGCGTAAATATAACCAGTTTAATGAAACAAACACTCCGGAATAGTGACATAGTCTTAACATACCTTAAATAACCTTTACATAACTTAGAAATAAGTTTTGAAGGCTTTGGTATGGCAAAAATCTAGTTTAATCGCTTACAGGGACTAAAGTTGACAAACTGCGAAAGTATGCCAATTTGAACTGTAACCAACATTCCGGAACATGACCATAAGTTAAACACACCTTAAATATCCTTTGAATAGCTTAGAAATAGGCTTTGAGGGGTTCGGTGTGCTAAAATAAACTTTTGGGTCATTCAGGGACTAAAAGTGTCAAAAACTGCACAAGTTTGCATTTTCGCGCATAACTTACGTTCTGAATACATCCGGACATCCAAAAATTTATTTAAGCACTAAAACATTTTATTTTAGTGTTTGGCATAAGAAAAATCCATTCGTCACGCATTTTGGATCGTTTTTCGCGCTTATGCGCATTCCGTCGTAATTAAGCGAACATCGCGTTCGTACGGCCAAACGAACCAACATCCGACATATTTTTGTGCATGTTTCATGTCCACAATGTTTAGGCATAATTTTAGGGCCTTAAAGTTGGCTTTACGGGCCTTAGAAGTGCCGGAAATGGGCTTAAACACTAACAGGGACTGGAACTGACATTTTGCAAACTGTTTCTGAGCTGTAACTCCCAGGCGGCCCGCCTGAGCCTTGTGTGATCCTGAAGCGGGCCGCGTGGCACCTTCTGACCAGGTTAACTGCATTTAACAGTAGATTGCAGCTGTTTAATCCACAACCACACACTCACACATGCTTAGTCAGCTGATAAGGGTCATTTTTAGGCACCATAACATTCCAACACATGTACGGGTAGGATTCAAGCACGGTTTCCATGAAAGGATCCTAACGGTTCGGGTATTCCTATAAATACCCATCCACCCCAACCTCATTTCTCACAAGAATTTTGATTTGAGAAACTCTAAGTTGAAACTATTGTTTCATACCTGAGATTTTTGAATCGAAATTAGCATTCGGGGACCCTTCGTAAGTATTCTTTCGTTCTTTTATTGCTTTTCGAGTCTTTTAGAGTCTGAAAGTCAAACTTCGTTTGACTTTCTACATTGACCAGTTTATGGTCAATGCGAAGTTCGTTTGAACTTCGCAACGTGAGTGTAATCACGTTGGTTATAGTCCCTTGGGACTATGCCTACTGATTACCACGTTGTCTAGGGTCGTAGGGTAGGCGATCTGATAAATCGCCTATACCTTCGAACCCGACCCATTTGGTCGATCATTAGGATCCGACCAAACACATTAGGTGACCATAGTATATAGGGAATAACCTTCCGAGGTTATACCTTATGGTCGCTACGTTTAAGTAGTTGTATGATAGGTAGTTTATATGCCTTAGGTTAATTACCAGAATACCCTTTTCATGTATAATTGGTGATTAAGCATATGTAACCTAAACTTTTGTCACATAACTGATTATGTAACATGTTTAGGCATATAACACTTGTCATAGGGCTAGTTAGGCGGTCCAAACGCGTTTCACGCGAACGACGCGTTAAAGTAGCATAAGCTACCTAAACGGGTCGTAATGGGTCGTAAGCACTTATGCTACGTTTCATTTAGTATGTAGGCTTTGTTAAACCATATTACCCGAGTCTCCATACTCGTTTGGTTTACGAACCCTCATTCTATCTGATCTTCCGATTTAGGTCCGGTTTATTAACATAGTTACCTATATTAGGTGCCGTTTGATATCCGTGATCTCTAGCATTGCTTGGTGGTTATCTTAGGACTTCTGAGCAATCTCAAGTGAGTACATAGACCCCCTCTTTTACTGTTTTCCAAACTGTTTTGGGGTGAAACACATGTGCCTACTTGTTACATTCATGCTTTCCCGTTTTCACATCATATACCTGCTATGTTC